>MU109549.1:0-15442 GCA_012274485.2 Sinapis alba | reverse complement strand
TCTCCAGAGTCTCGAGCAACCGTTTCACGGAGAGTCTCAGCCGGAAGTATTTCCGTCAGCTGATCTCCGCCGTGAGGTACTGCCACGCGAGAGGAGTTTTCCACCGTGATTTGAAACCGGAGAATCTTCTCCTCGACGAGAAGCGAGATCTGAAGGTTTCGGATTTTGGTTTGAGTGCGATGAAGGAGCAGATCAAAGCCGATGGGATGCTCCATACTCTTTGTGGAACTCCTGCTTACGTGGCGCCTGAGCTTCTCACTAAGAAAGGCTACGACGGATCTAAAGCGGATATATGGTCATGCGGCGTCGTTTTGTTCCTTCTCAACGCAGGTTACTTGCCGTTTAGAGATCCCAACATCTCCGGACTATACCGGAAAATCCGCATGGCGCAGTACAGAATGCCGGAGTGGACTTCTTCCGATCTCCGGCGTCTCCTCAGCCGTCTCTTGGAGCCTGATCCGGAGAAACGGATCACCGTTGAGGAGATTCTAAAGGATCCATGGTTCAACCACGGAGTAGATCCGAGTGAGATGATAGGAATCCAAGCAGACGATTACGATCTAGAAGAAAGCGGGAAGAAACTTAACGCCTTCGAGTTGATTGCTTCTTCGTCGACGGCTAACCTCGCAGGTTTGTTCGGGAACTTCGTGACGCCGGATCACTGTGATCAGTTCGTTTCCGATGAGAATCCGACGGAGATTATGAATAAAGTTGTGGAGGTTGCGAATAAGTTGAATCTGAGGATTGCGAAGAAGAAAGAGAGAGCGGTGAAGCTGGAAGGGCCACAGGGAGTAGCTAATATCGTAGTTAAGATTCGGAGATTAACGGATGAGTTAGTGATGGTGGAGATGAAGAATAAGCAAAGAGACGTTGGGATAGTTTGGGCTGATGAGCTTAGGCAAAAACTACGTCGTTTGATTAACCAACCGGTTAACAGGGTTCCTGATAAACCGTAGAATGGTTTCCACATAAAAACCAAATTACTCTGATTTTTGGACGTGTTCTACTCGTGAGGTTTAACAGTTGAACAAGAGACTCGGTTTTAAATATTAAAAAGTCATTGAGGATTCGAGAAGCATTATAGTGAACCGGTTCGGTTTACACTGGAACAAAACTATATAACCTCTCTTTGTACATAAAGAACCGACAATAAGAAAAAAACTGAAGAGTAGAATCGGGATTCGATTTTTAATTTTTCTTGAGTATAATTACACAAAAACTAAAATATTTGCTTTATTCATATTGGAGAGAATTTGAATCAAGATTCTGCTCTGAAATCTGTAGTCTTCTACGTGTATGTGTGAGGTGTGTGTGCTTGCCAACTTGGACCTTTGTTTTTGCCCAAGGGACAAGCCAACCGTTTGTAATATTTATCATTGTTGATTTGTCTTTGGGAATCAGAAGAATAATTTGGGTATGGTTTTGGTATTTTACTATTCTCAGCTATGAAAGTTTCTTCGCAGCATTAAACTATACTATAAGAGTATTGATCATATATATTTTCTTTTCAATTGAAAACCCATTGAAAAATATATATTGGCTTGAACAATCATCTTACACAATATCAGTACCGAGATGGAATAATATTTTACTGTATTTCATGTACATATGAAATGCAAAATGGTGGTGGTCAATGCAATATCTGATAATGTTGACAAGTCATGTCCATATTGATACCACGAGAACACATTTGAAAATAAGTAGATAAAGCCCCATATATTACTTTCCAAATGAAGTGTTTGATTTTTCGCAAAATCTCTAACTTTCATATCCTTTTCTTCAATAGCAGGGAACCATTAGGCTGCAAAATGAAGTTCTCATCATTATAGATATGAGTAGCTATCCAATAACCTGATTTTACCGTGTATTCTATGTTAGGAGTAAAAGGCGAGATAGTAATACCTTGATCAGCATAGCTTGAAAGTCTTATTTTCTTTGTGAATTCCAATTCTTAGGAAATCAAAATGTAGAGATAATTGTGCTTCATTCCATTGAAAAGAAGTCTGATCAATTAGATACGAGAGGCATAAATTAGCATCAATATTAGGCGAAATAGCCTTCCGAGGAGGTACTACCGGTAGCCGGTGATCATCCCAAACACTTATAGAACTACCGTCTCCTACTTGTCTGAAGTAAGTCCTACCTTCAAGTTTCTTATTTTGTTTATTTATCATCAATAAATTTGCGTAGAACAAACTTGGTTTATTTAGAAAAGATGTAAATAGTTTTGGCTGGGGTTAGCAAACATATTTGTAGGAATTGCCTTATTGAGCTTTTCATCGAAATAAATTATTATTATAGTCGTCCAATAAGAACCTACCTCAGACTTCGCTGACTGTTAATTAACAAATCTTCAACCCACATTTCACTTGCAACAATGTTTGGTGGTTACGCGGCGTGAGCCTTTGCTAATCACACTCATTACCTTAATCACTCCCGCCATCACGCGCTTTCCTCATTTAATCACCTTTCCAAAACCGAATCTACAAGTCTCCTCCTCATCTTCCCGACTCTTCGCAATCACAGCTTCTAGAGATCAAACCGGTATGACGACGAATCCCGATAACCAAAAACCGGTCGAACCTTCCGACGTCGAAGCGGCGACTGAAACGTCGACGTTTTCCATAATCACTCAGAGATGGAAAAGAGAAGAGACGATAAAGAAAGCATTACCGATCACGAGAGGGTTATCTCTTATCTTCTCCCTCCTCGCCTTCCTAATCACGGTCTCCAACAAACACGGACCCGGTAGAAACTTCGACGAGTACGAATGTTATAGGAAAAGAGATGGTGTTAATAAATCCACGTCAGCTCTACACGTCATCAAGATGATACAATTAGAGTTGATATATAGTTTTAGAAAACAGAAGTTAGGATATAGAAAATTGTCAAGAAAGTTTGTTACTCTTCTTCATCTCTATTTTCTGGTGTTTTCTCGGTGATTTTCCTAGAAAATCACCATTGATTCCTNTCTACACGTCATCAAGATGATACAATTAGAGTTGATATATAGTTTTAGAAAACAGAAGTTAGGATATAGAAAATTGTCAAGAAAGTTTGTTACTCTTCTTCATCTCTATTTTCTGGTGTTTTCTCGGTGATTTTCCTAGAAAATCACCATTGATTCCTCATCTTTGCTCTAGAGTGTTTCTTCATCTATCTCTTGGCAAGTGAGAAGTGGATTGTTGTTTTATGAACATTTAATCCAGATCTATCGATTCTATGAATAGATACGGTTTATCTGTATCAAAGGTATCAGAGCCATTCCTTCCTTGGAGTTCAGCGAAGAATCAACCGGAATCCATGGCAGTTCGCTACGTTGACACCGAAGTCACATCAGAATCGCGTCTTCAGCAACTTTTGGAAAGGATTCGCCTCCGTTACGAACGTCCAAGATACGCCGAGCATCATAATCTTCAACCCGCGCCTGCAATAACTACGTTCAATCATCAAGAATCTGTTCCAGCATCTACGGTTAGTGAAGCTTCAATCAGAAAACGAACAAAGACGATCCGTAGGAGAATATCGCTCGAAGAAGTTGAAGATCGAAGGTTAAGAGGTATATGTTTGTTCTGTGACGAACCGGAAACTCTAGATCACCACCTACGACACAAAAATTCAGGTCTTCTCATGATAAGTTGTGATGAAGATTCAGAAGCGCAAATGGACTTGGAGTCAGTTCCAGCAATTCAAATATTGTCAGACCTTGTATTGGAAGTAACTGTGGCGAAGATGGAGTCGACCGATTCAATGGCAGAGACAGACACAAACGAGTTGATGGCAAAGAAAGGTTCAAAGGATTTCAATATAGAAATCGATTCAAACCAAGATACTGAGTCACTTGAAGTAGATTCAAGGGATTCAATTTCTGAAATTGATTCAAACAAAGAGGTGGAAGCAGATCCTGTCGATCAGCTTGCTGAGTTCGAAAAAGAGGTATCAATATATTCTTTGGAACCAAGTCTTCAAGTAAAGGAACGTCAGTCTATGTTGCTTCAGAACAGTAACTCACAGTTTCTAGTCAATGAGTCAGGCTATGTTGGTGTTTGGTTTGCTCCAAAAGTAGATAAAGCATTCATTCTAGACGTGGAAATAGTGGAAGAGTTGATTCAAATGTCAGTTGAAACAGCTGGTTTTGTTGCACACTACTTGTTTGACCAATTGCTACTAAGGATTGTTAGTAAAATGAAGCAACTGAAGTATCAAAAGAACTGGAACTTCAAGTATAAACTGAAGCATTTCTTGAAGATAGAGATCTCAAGAGAGAGATCTTTTTTCAAGTTTGTAGTGGTAGATAGAGAGATTGCTACAGGAAAAGTGGTGGGGCAACGGTTTTATAATATTCAGAGAAGTGTGGGGGTTACTACAAACATGCTATTTGACCCAGGAGGGGTAGTGGAGTGCACAACGGTTTCAAAAGAGTTGGAGCAGCAGGTTGTGGACACTTCAGTTGACAAACCTTGGGGTTCATGGGGCACTGCTTTGGCTATATGTCTGAGAGTTTTGTGGCCCCATCTGGAACAATGGTACTGGCCAAGACCACAGAATGAAGACTCTTATACCATTGAGATGGAGAGATACATGGAATCAGACTATGTTACAGGATCTAGAGAAGCTGCTATGTTAACTATATCCCTGCTGAAGTCTATGGCATCAGAGAAAGATGTGCAACTACTAGAGATGCTCAGTTCTATGGCTCAAGTTCAAGTTGTGTTATGGTTCCTCACGTATCAAAACGAATCTGTCTCAGGTTATATTGTAGAGCTGCTGAATGAAGAGAGATCTTTTTTGAGAAATATGTGGAGAGCAAGCTTGGTGTTTTCCTTGCGGAGATCAGTTAGTGCTTCAATGGAATTCCCTGGGTCAGTTAGCGTCGGTGAAAATGCTCGGTATCATTTTGAAGTAGAGGAAAAAGGTGTTCAGCTTAATGAGAAACTTGAGGAGAAACAATGTCTTTCATTGTTATGGAAGAGACTGCTTTGCAAGGACTGGAGGTTTAAGTTCAAAAATAGATTGGCAACAAGAACAAGTCTCAGCTTTTCAGGTTTCGATTTTGGTGATTAAAAATGGCAGCATTGATGAAGCGGAGGATACAGTTTTGGTGCAGATGAAGAGTGTTTATGTTCTGAGACGAGGCGTAACCGAGCAGTTGTGGTTCCTGCAAGTAATTGGGGATGTGACAGTAGCATTTGAGTTCGAGATGCACCACATGACTTTATGGCAACATGGTTTTGGAGATGGTGTGGTGGCACAAGAATTTGTTACAGATTCTGTGAATGCAGATCTTATGGTGAGAGCATTTAAAGAAATACACACGAGAGTTGCACTGCAATCAAGCAATGTTGACGGAAAAAGTAGCATTGACCGGAGCAAAGTCGTACTTTTATGCTGCAATTGTGGACATGAGAGTTGTTGATAAACCTTGTGGTCAAGGTTTTTCAAAGAGGGAGGATTTGTTATAGGAAAAGAGATGGTGTTAATAAATCCACGTCAGCTCTACACGTCATCAAGATGATACAATTAGAGTTGATATATAGTTTTAGAAAACAGAAGTTAGGATATAGAAAATTGTCAAGAAAGTTTGTTACTCTTCTTCATCTCTATTTTCTGGTGTTTTCTCGGTGATTTTCCTAGAAAATCACCATTGATTCCTCATCTTTGCTCTAGAGTGTTTCTTCATCTATCTCTTGGCAAGTGAGAAGTGGATTGTTGTTTTATGAACATTTAATCCAGATCTATCGATTCTATGAATAGATACGGTTTATCTGTATCAACGAAGAGTACAGGTACCTACTCGCCATCGCGATCCTCGCATCGTTATACACTGCCTGGCAAACGTTCGTACATCTCTCGAAAAGAGACTTCTTTGATCGCCGGACTTCAATCTTGCTCGATTTCTCCGGCGACCAGGTAACGGCGGAGAAGCTTATGATCACGTTTAAAGCTTAAAGTTTTGATCTTTTGATGTAAATTTTTTCTCTGTGTGGGTTGTAGATTGTAGCGTATCTTCTCATATCAGCTGCTTCCTCTGCGATTCCGTTGACTAATAGATTCAGAGAAGGTCAAGATAACATTTTTACTGATTCGGCTGCTTCAGCTATCACCATGGCTGTACTCGCCTTTGTTTCTCTAGCTCTCTCTGCTCTCTTCTCTGGTTACAAACTCTCTTCTACTCATTCTTTTGTATGAATCTTGCTGCTTAAGGGTCTACGTGTTGATCTCTGTGATACGTGTAAATGTCATTCTTTTATATCAGTGTGCATATAGCGGCTCTGTGACTCTGTGTATGTATGCTCTTCTTTGATACTTTTGGAAGCTAAAAAGTGTATCCTGAGTAATCTAAATTATTGGGTTCATCGATATTCATGGTATAATAGATTTTATCACACATACAGTGATATAATCTTGTGTGGAATAAACTTATAATCATGGAATCGACTCGATCATCCACATTATAGATTTCATGTTCATTACTTAGGAAGTGAAAACATGTGAAAAGTTGATTGGTTTTATTTCATTTTTCTAGTTCTATGGTACAAGAAGACTAAAGATATTATAACATTACAGGCGTGTGAAAGCTCTCGCATGAGCCATGAAAGAAAAAAAAAACAAATGAAATAATCTTCTCTATGGACTATAGACTATATAGTCTTATGTATCTGCAGGATCACTAGTAAGTAGTTAAACCCTTTCTCCCTTTTCTTCACGACAAGAAGGAATCAAGAAACGAGGAGGACTCATCGTTTGGTTCTTCTTTTGCTCTAGAGAATCCACCACCACCAACAAACTCGTTTTGTTGCGTTTGAATGTTGTTGTGATTGTTCATTGCGTAACCAAAAGGTCCAGCATTAGTGTTGTTGTTTTGCAACATCTGAAGTGTATATGGTGCTCGTGAAGAAGTAGTGTAGTTGGAGTGACCAGCTATAGCAGCTGGTCTTATTGGGGCTGAAGAAGGGTCTTGTGCCTGTCTGTTTGTGGCGTAACCGCTACCACGAGCTGCAGGTACGTCGTGGTTATGTTTCCCTTCGTAGGTTGTGATTACAGCTCTCAGATCTTGGGATGCTCTCTCAACATGTTTTCTCACTGGACAACCGACGGTTGTGCACTTGTAGTAGCTTCTGTTAAACACATTAAGTGATAAGAATGTTAGATACTTGGAGCCTTAGTTATGATGTTGATAAGCACATATGTTATGTTTTATGTTGTTACCTTGGATTTGGGTTTCCTTTAACGACTTTTTGGCCGTATTTTCTCCATCTGTAACCGTCGTCAAGAATGTCTATATCACTTGTTGTCTGCACAACAATTCTTGGCTCTCTCACTGTCTTGCTTCCATTCCCATTCCCACCGTTTGTTTCACTTTCTCCTTTCCTGATAACAAACAAAAGCAAACATGTTAAAACTCTATTCAAAGATAAGTGAAAGGTAGCAGGTGCTGATGATCTCTTACCATCTCTTTGCTTCAGGTTCACTCCCACAATCTTCTTCTTCTCCTCTGCTAATAACCGATGAGCCTCTCTCAAACTCGTCATCTCCAACAGAACCAGAAGTAGTGTTATCATCTTGTTGGATTGCATGGGAATCAGAGTGACTGAAGCTGTTATTGGAAGAACCATGATGATCAAGGCTGGCATTGAACACAGCTGAATGAAAAGTCGAAGAAGAAGATGATGATCTTCTAGTGGACTGAGGCTTAGGATGGTTATGGCTTCCCTTATACACAATCTCTGTGATCTGACCTTCCAAGGATCTCTCCACTTTCTTCTTCGTTGGACAACTTGGGAAAGTACACTTGTAGTAGCTCCGTGGATTCTCGCTCCCTTTCACTTGTTTCTGACCGTACTTTCTCCAGTTGTAACCATCCTCCCCTTTCCTCTGCTCCCTTCCTACAGCTTGATGGTTGCTGTTGTTTAGAGTTTGGCTCCATTGATCTGACTCGTTCTTCCTCTGTTGTTCCTGAAAACACAAAGATTTTAAATATATTTGAGAGGGAAAAAAGAGTGATTTGAAGATTGGGCTGCTGAGAAAGGAACATACCTGTGATTGAAAGATAGAACTGTTCGTTGTTGTTGTTGTTGTAGAAGCAGAAACTGCTAATGACTGTGTCTGAAATGAGAAATCGAAGAAGTTAATGTTGTTGTTGTTGTTACTCTTTTCTTCCACATTAACATTTTTCTGATTGCTTTCGTTTGTAATAAGAGCTCCTGTAGTTGGAGAAGCAAGAACCTGCAAAAACCACCCAAGAATATTATAATCAAGAAGGACTCTGAAACACCGTTGACTCATTGACTTGATCACATCCGATCAGAATTCATGTTCTTGAATACGAAAATGTTGAAGTAATGATCTTTTCAAGAACGAGAGGCAAACCCACTTGATCAATATCAATAGAGTTTCAAACTCAACTAACATGAAGAAAAACAGAGAGAGGCTTACGTTAGCAGAGGAGGAGACAAAAGCAGGGGAATCGAGGAAAACAGAGGGACTGAAACAAGTGGAAGGAGAGATTGAGACTGATGAAGGAGCAAAAGATCTGAACTTTGGTGGGATCTCAAGATCTTCCAAAGATGCTGATGATCTCCGTGACCAGTTAGCTGCAGAACCACTCATGTTTTGTCTGGTTGTTCTGTTATTGTCTATAGGAAGGAGAGAAGAAGCAGCCATACATTAAAAAAAAAAAATTGAAGCTTTCTTTATTTTAAGAAAGACCAACTTCAGATATATATAGAAAGTGTTTCTTATGAGAGCTTGGGAGTCTTGGACAAGGGGGCGAAGAAGATGTGATGGGTTCTTGAAATGTTTATGTCTGTATATAAAAAAACATATTGAACGTTCTGATTGGTTAGTTTTTGTTTTTTGATGTCACAAATGAAATAACATGTAGTTTCACAAATGATGTCACAAATGAGAAAAAGAAAAAAAAAACATGTAGTTTCTGAGAAGGTGATGAAAAGTTTGACCGTTGAAAATCTTAGAAGGTGGAGAAGAAGGGGAAGAAGACTGGTCAGACCTTGTGGCCTTGACTTTGAACGAGGCGGCTCTCATCATCTTTATTTTTTAGGATGCATTTCTGACTGCCACGTGTGATTTATTGGTGTTCAATAAAATTTTGGATAAAGAATATGATATCAAAACATTTTGGTGAATCTTGTTGCTATGGTGTTAGTTTTTGTCTTATTTGTTGGTTTCAAGATGTTCGTTCTGTGAATTCGCCGGCTCGCCGGCTTTAGTCTCTGTAAAGGTTGTCGGCTTTGTGCTGTGATGTTCTGTTTCAAATGTTTAAATAAATTTTATAAACAATTAAAAAAACTCATATATTATGCTTTTGAAGCTTTGATTTAATCCATTAACTTTCTTACATTATTCATATGGGAAAATTCCTTAAAAATACCCAGACTAATTTTCATTTGCTAATAAAATACATGAACTATTTTGGATCTTCGTTTAATACATGAACTAATTTTCGTTGTCTATTAAATACACAAACTTTTGAAATTCGCAGGTTTTACACATCGTTTTAGACGGCGTTAAACTTTATTTAACAGAAGTAACGACGGCGTTAGTGTTAATTAAACACATGTTTAAATTATGAAATCAAAATTCCTTAAAAATACATGAACCAATTTCATTTGCTAATAAAATACACGAACTATTCTGGATTCCCGTTTTAATACACGAACTACTTTTTGTTTTCCATTAAAATTGTTTAACAGAAGATGAAAATCCTCCTGGTAGATTATATTGTTAGTTCATTTAAAATTACCTAGTTTTCTTCATTCTTTTTCACGACATAGAAATCGACTTTATTCTGAAGCGATATAAAAGGAAATCAAAGGAAAGAAGAAGAAAATAAACAAAGTTTGGAGAATGAAAGATGTTGAAATTGATTAGGATAACATACTCGAATTGAAACTAACTTGGCTCAATCGATTTAAGAGGTTTTGGCTGAAAGTGAGCGTGCTTTCAGAGTTTAACCACATGTTTAGTTAAACCTAACGTCATCTTCTGTTAAACATAGTTGACGTCGTCTAAATCGATGTGTAAAATCTGAAAAATTTCAAAAGTTTGTGTATTTAATGGAAAACAAAAAGTAGTTCGTGTATTAAAACGAGAATCCAGAATAGTTCGTGTATTTTATTAGCAAATGAAATTAGTTGATGTATTTTTAAGAAATTTTGATTTCATAATTTAAACATGTGTTTAATTAACGCTAACAATTAAACGCTGTCGTCACTTCTGTTAAATATAGTTAACGCCGTCTAAAACGATGTGTAAAATCTACGAATTTCAAAAGTTTGTGTATTTAATAGACAACAAAAATTAGTTCATGCATTAAACGGAGATCCAAAATAGTTCATGTATTTTATTAGCAAATGGAAATTAGTCCGGATATTTTTAAGGAATTTTCCCTATTCATATATATTTCTCACTATATTCTTGCAGCCTTTGTAACACTTTTGTTCCGAACAGAATTCCAATCAATTACTAATCTCGACTCCTTTGTAATTATTTACTTGAGAAAAAAAGTGGCAAAATTAATACCTTAACACCCCCTTCATCGCTACAAAATAAGCAAACTGCTTTCACATAGGGAAAAAAAAAAACAGAAAGAAAATAAGAAAGCAAGAGAGCTACAAAATGATTTAGCAAACACAAAAAAAAAACGATATGCGGGGAGACAATATAAAGTTTATTGTATGAACTTGAACATCCAATATGAGACAAAGCAGAACACAAACAAGATAAACGATTTATCTTGCTAAATGAATATATGATGCTACTCCGAATCCGAATCTGAATCACTTGCGTTGTACCCTGAGAAATTAAGAAAACACCAATTCAAAGTGTTTAAATCCAAAAAAAAAAAAATGAATTATTTTCAGACAGAACAGCAAGTTGAGTTGTGATATAAAAGAACCAAACCTGGTCGTTTATCCTTAACTTTCCACACTGAAGAACGAACTCTTGATGCTTTCGTAATCCAAACCCTCCCCTGTGTCGTAAAGACACCAACTTTCGATTAAAATTCAATTCACTTCATAAAACCCTAAAAGCTAAAGTGATGAGAGATCGAAAAAGGAGAAACCTTTCGAGCATCTTTGGGAACTCCGTAGCCAGAGTTGTACATCTGACCCAACACAACCTGCATAGTGATGTTCCCAGCTTTGGCTTCTTCAAGAGTGTCATTGAACCACCGCTTCGCACAGTCCGACACCACCGCGGAAAGCGGAACGCTGCGTCGGCTACTGCCGCTGGTAGTGGCTGTGGCGGCGGCGGCTGAGGAATCTTTATTGGGACTCGACATGGTGGTGTTGTTGGAGGATATGGGTCGGATCGGTTTTGATGATTTGATGAATTTGGATGCTCCTCTTACAACTGTTGTGATGGGAATTGGTTTTACCATTTATAAATTAAAAATAGAAAAGGAAGCTGAGGAAGGGGGAGATTTTGATTCTGAAGTCTCTTATTTGGTTTGATTAGGGTTTGTGTGATTTTTTCTTGCGCCGAATGATTGTCAGCATGATGGGTTTAACCAATTTCAACCATATCCGGTTTACGGTTTGATTTCAATTCTCAATTTATTTGGTTTAGATTTATGACATAAAAAACCATTGCATTATTTATTTGGTTCAGCTCGGTGAATGGTTTAGTTTTGGTTCGTTTTTAATTGAATTATGTATTTGATTTACTTTAATCTATACTGTTATTTTATTTGTGAAGTGATTTTTCTCATCCGAGCTCTCACGTTGAAAGTTAGACTGGTTAATACCGTTTATACTTTTAATGAATAAAATATAAAAATACCTAAAAATAAAAAACGAATTTCAAATTTAATTGATTAGATAATTGATTAAAATTAATAATAATAAGAATTATCCAAAATCTAAAAATATATTTTAAAACTAAACAATAATTTCTATATATTGTGTTATTATCTAAAATATATTAATTAAAATTTATAAATTCAAAATCAGAAAATACAAAACTAAATATTATTCAAGTAAAAAATTTTAATTTTACATAATTAAAAATAGAATATTGAGTGATTTGAAAAAAATATTTATTAATAATAAATATAGTATACATTATAATTTTCAAAATATTATATTATGTAAGAACTTTCAAATGAAAACATAAATAATAATTTATCATTATAGTTTTTAACTAATAATATATGTATTAATAAATAATTATAAAAGTTTAAATCTGTATGTGCGGACGAAACACCTAGTTTTAATCAAATCAATTAAAAAGATCATTACAATTATGGAATTTGAATTTTTATGTTTTTAACAATAAAACTCACTAAAATACGATAAACTAACCAGCTTTCTCATCAAAATTAGTATTTATATATTTTAGTGATAGTAAATTTTATAATATATTCTAAAATCACAAGTTCAATAACATTAATTTATAATTCCCTATTGGATACACCTAAAAAGTCACGCAAATGATCGAGATCGCACATTATGTAATCACAACATACACACCTATATATAAAAAAATATGTTCAATAAAACAGTACACAACTATGGTGCAGACGGTTTCAATTCTGTGGCAAAAAGAATAATTGAGAAAACATACACACAACGTACGTAAAACTAATACAAATTCCAGAAATTACTTACAAGTTACAACATGCACACACACCTATACGTAAAACAGTATACAATATACATAAAATAGAAAACCGTATAACCTAACCTGACTAGAGCGCTTGCGCACTCAACCAACACAACGGAAAAAGTTAAACTGTGTATCCAACGATCATGATTCAAGAATCACTCCAACTATCTGAATCTTCATCCTCGTCACTTCCAACCATTGCCTACACCAGTGTATCGTATCACACAGGTTTAGATGAGAAAAAAGTGAAAATTTTATCTGGTCTATGGCCAGATGGAAAGAGAGGCGACGGACCTGGCGTATTGTGTTTGCTTTCTCTAAGATTGCAGCTACCCTTAAGTTCGTTTTTGGACCGGTTTGAATGCTGGGCCTTGTCGCTACCGCAGGCTTCAGACTCACGGACTGCATAAACAAAACAAGTTCATACATCTCCTAATCTAAAGTTCAGTTAACGACACTTAGAAACTGCAGGTGTGACATAAGAACAATGTGTGTTACCTTGTTTCGTATTTGCGCAAGCAATGAATCTTTGTCATCTTGCTTTGATTTGATTGGTGGTTGGACCCTCTCAGAGACTTTCTTCAGCTGGCAAAACAAAGGATTAGAGACACTTTTTTTTAGCCAAGGCATGGTATTGCAGACAAGATGTAAATTTTACCGTGCGTCTGTCATGAGCTGCAACGGCATCAACAAGCGGACTTCTTGGACGAGGAAGCTTAATCATAGGGACCTCTTCTAGCTTATCTTTGTCTAAGGTAGGTGCAACAGTGAATGCGCTGACAGGCCACATCGCATCTCCCACTGAAGCATGAACTATCTTCTGAACCGACAAGTTTGATGGTTCTGCTGTTTCCGCATCTATCGCATCAGGAACAGAATCAACATTATCTTCTACCTTTGTTGATTGGGTTGGTGTCAACGCTTCAGTTTCAGGACAACTTGAGCTTTCTGAAACATGCACATCTGTGTCGTCCTCGTAATCTTCTTTTTTAGCTGATAGACCCTGAGACAGCTGCAATGACGACCCTTGTGAATGAACGAGCTCCTGGTTCTGAGCAGCATGATCAGCTAAAAGATTGTTCTCTTCAGAACCAAATTCCTCTATACGCCCATCAGAAAGATCCGACGACTGAGTTCTCTGAGAGACAAGACTGTTGTATTGACTATCCAAATCAGTGGAAATGGATGGTAACTGGATGGATTGCAACGGCTTTTCTGATGCATTGGTCACAACCTCTCCAGGAAGTTGTTCTGGATTGTCAGTTCCTAGAAATACAGGCAGCTCTGATGCTTTAGACACAGTTTGAATATTCAAGCTAGAACCAATGAGTGATGTGGCTGACGGAGCAGAACTACTGGCTTCGCCTGATTCTCCCATGAAGGTGGGAGTAAAAGAATGTGGAGCCTTCCCAATACGCCATTGCATAGGAGGAAGGGGCGGCAGTGGTGGCATGTCTTCCTGATTGGGTGGAATAGTTTCAGGGATCAAACAAAAGTTAGGGAAAATAGGATCCTTATTCAACTCTTGTTTAGGACTGTCCAATTCTAAGCCCGCTGAGTGTGGTACGAACTCTAATTCCC
Source organism: Sinapis alba (assembly GCA_012274485.2). Lineage (NCBI taxonomy): Eukaryota > Viridiplantae > Streptophyta > Magnoliopsida > Brassicales > Brassicaceae > Sinapis > Sinapis alba. The sequence goes on along the minus strand of MU109549.1, from coordinate 1,231 downwards.
TTGAAACACTTGACTGCACCAATGCCTCATCTTCTAATGCATGGCTTGCATAAGGTGTCTGCACTTTAACTGACTGCTCGATAATCAAACTCTCTAAAAGGTTCAGATTATTCACTGGTGAAGAATCTATGCGATTTTCATCAAGAATGCTCTGACAGGGAGATTTGGTTTCTGTGTCCCTGTCACTTCGATCCAGATATGTCATGGGACTTGAAGATTCACTAATTCCCAGGTCATTGTTGTCTAGAGATGTACCCAGACCTTCTGAAGATAGTTCCAGTGGGCTTTTCTGAATTTTATTTTCTGCTGTTAGTGTCCCGTTGGACCCCACAGCTGTATCATCGCAAGTCCCCCCAGCTTCAGAAGACAATTTAGAAGTATTTGTCGATATCCAAGGCAGAGAACCAATCAAACTAGGAGATGACAGGCTAACAGTCTGGTTAACATCATCACTGGAAATGTCAGCGTGATTACCAGACACGGCAAGGTCTTCCTTCGGGACAATGTATGTGGCTGTGTTGTCCAGCCATGGAAGTTCATGAAAGCCTTCATTATGCGTATAACTGGAATGGAATTCAGCAGGTACATCAGAGATCTGTTCATCGCATTTGCTACGAGTAGGTGAAGCATCTCCCACCAATTTCTCTCCTCCTGAGTTAAAACCAGAAGTCAACTTACTATCAAGTTCAGCAGGCATGGGCACTCCATTCTCCAGTGTGTCTTCATGGGACTCTAATACAGATACATCCGCAGTGCGTGAATCAACGCCAGCAACTGCATTAGTCACTGTAACGCAATCGGTTTCATCATCAAGAGTATCTTCTGAGTTTGTCTCAACATCACTATCAGCGAGAGGTGACTGTTCACCCTGGTTATCAACAAACACTTGAGGACCAGTGCCTGAATTTACTAAATTTGAAGAATGATCAACCATGCAGTTCTTATCAATGGTAGTACCGTGTCTGGTTCCTTCAGAAATTGAACTACATGACGAAGTTTCCGAAGGGAAGTTAGAGTTCTTAACATCAAAAGAAGGACCAGATCTTGAAGAATCCATTGGATCCACCTCGCTTCCATCATTGCCTCCGTTCATCAGAGCATGTCTAACCACTTCTGAAGATGGTTCATCGACTTCTGGTGCTAAAGATTGAACAGTCAGTGAACATGAATCAGCATTCTGAGAGAATGCCCTTGGACTGGAACATGAATCATTTGAAATAAATGATGTCTG
>MU109544.1:4348-15478 GCA_012274485.2 Sinapis alba | reverse complement strand
AAAACAAAAGCATACAGAACCATCTCTCTGACCATCACCATTATTAATCCCAAGATCAAGTTATTCCATACAGCTTTCTAGGTTTAAGGTAATTTAGTTGTATCTGTGGATCCTTAAGCATCATCCGCTGAAGAAGTATCCTTAAGATCAAGTTATCCCAACTCCTCTTTTTTTTTTTTCTCCCATGGCCTCTCAAACTCCTCATCTGTAGTTCAAACATAACAACACATGTTATTTGAAACACATGGAATCCTGTCCTTATTCACAATGCTGTCTACAAAATTCAACAAATCAACATCCCCTTCCGAATGTTGTTTCTTCATGATCTATAGTGACGAGGAACTTACATGTGAGCTGATGATCATCGTTGATATCATATGTTGTTACTGGTGAAATAAGGGAATTAGCTAATTCATCATCAAGAATCAAAGTCCGTCGCTGTTCTAAGCCTAGGAACTGCAAGAAAAGGAGAAGAACATCTTTCGTTATAGAAACCAAGAGTCTTATCGCTTTGCTTTTTCCTGCATATCAAGAACACGACAAGGGTGATGATTAACAGAAATTCAATAATGATGCTACCTTAGTTAGCCTGGGTCCAAATTATCTCCACGTGCTCTTCTTACTCTCATCTAGACTGTCACCAAAAGTGAATCCGTGAACTCTTGCTAGGCCTGTGAGAACCCATACCACACTTGTGTCAGTAGCTAAGAGTAATATAATCCACCAGTGGTAATAACAAATCTCAACATCCTAAAAACGGATATGAGAACAGATCTAGAAAAAATTGTTTCACCAAAACTCCAAAAAATGTCAACAAATTTCAGAAATGTATAATATTATGAACAATATTTTTTAGAAATAAATTCATAAACTTTATTAGATCTAAATCTAAACATGCCATTCGCGCGTCTTGCTGGGACAATCACCATGTTCATAGCTAGTTGTGTTCGTCTTCACCGATAACAAACACAACTCTTCGAACGTCCGAACAATTAGAGCTATGTCCAGTTTGTCTGCCACCGCTAGCCTAACTGATCCCGTCATCCATTGGGACATCGGCATATCCCTCTTACGGCGAAACAAGTTGAGGAATAGGAAGGCACATCTTAGCATCCTTCATGAACCACGATTTGTATACGCACACGTCCCCACTGGAGGCGACCACAGACGAATATCCGCCCTCAGAACAATAAACATCATGCCGGGAGGAGCACCTGCTTCCGCGAGAAGGCCCGCCAGCCTCACTAACGATTTCGACTTGGACAGTTGAACGTTCAGCCACTCCTGACCGGCGACTTCGGAGGGCCGAAGTAGATTCTCTGAAATCAGCGGCAAAGCCGAGAAATATTAATTCTCTTCCATCCGTTTCGGATGAACCGGTTTCAACAACTCTCCAGAAGGCTTCTTTTTCGAAGACTTCTCCCTCGCTGAAGACGATTTACCCTCCAATCGGTGGATCTTCTTCTCGGGATGTCCATTTGGAAAGATTCTGCTAGTTTAAAGCATCGTAGCCCCACCTTCCACCCTCTCATTAGCGAGACAATCGAATCTCCCCACAGAGCTTCCTGCCGAACAACCATCCTCCATTGCCAAAACAGCACTTCTTGTCCGCTTCTGCTGCTCAGTGAGAATTCTTAGTTGTTCTAGCTCAAAGTTTAAAGTGGCGGTCTCCTTGAGATTCTAATGTCGCAAATTCAGATGCTCGATTTCAGATATAGTTTCATCGAACGTCCGACCCTTTTGCAACAAACTGGGAGGGTTTACTGTTGAAGTCCCATCAAATATTGATTCTCAGCCCATACAGAAAAAGAAGACAGCTCGACACATAACATTCTAGCTTAATTCGAATTAGATCAAGTCTGAGATATGCCCTAGGGCGACGAGTATAAAGAGAGGATGAAAAGAGAAGAGAAGGAGAAGTTAAGTACACAACACTGAAACGGCTAGAACGAAGGTTTAGCCTTACCGATCATTATTCTGACCAAAGTATTTTCCTTTTCTTCCCGTTTATTGACGATAAACTCATGTAACCTATTAATTGATTGATCTATTAAAACATCTTCTTGAACACCTACAAATCATACTTTCACACTCTTAATCGTTTAACCAAACTCACACTAAACATCAAAGATCTTATAATGAGTTCAAAATAGATCGAAAACAAGATAAAAGATAAAATAAATACTTAAGGTTTCTCAAGGCTGTGTAAGTTTGAGTCTGGACACCAAGTGTAGTTATATTAAAGAGGTTAACATCATTATAACTGTTGTGTGTCTTCTCTCGTCGCACTTAGAGCATCTTTAACCCAGAGACCCCTTTTGGGATCTCTTATTTTTATTTTATTTTTTTATTTTGTTTTTTCTGATTTAAAAAAAAAAAATTAAACCAATCGCGGGCCGACACGTGTCAGTGGGATCCGCGAATAGTGCAAGAGACGGTTCTTATTTAGGGGTTGTAGGAGCCGTCTCTTGCACTGTTCATGGGCTCCACGCGTTAGTGGGACCCGCGAACAGTGCAGAGACCCCCTTAAGATACCAGGTTAATCATGCTCTTACAATCCTAACTTATGGTTTTGACCAGGAAGAGAAGCATCTTATGGATTTTTATTTTATAGTATCTAATAAGCTACAATAATGGTTTTTATATGGTCAGTTTCTATTAAGTCAGCGGTATGTGTCTGCGTTAAGGTGGGGATGTAGAGTATGGGTTCAGAAGTTTGAAGGGTGTTTACTAAAGTCAAACCCCACATGACGCCCATATCTAAAACTTACAAAAAGGGGGGAAATGCGTTGAACTAGAGATCGTACATGTGATATACAGTTATCATCTCTCAGTACTAAATAAAATGTCTCTGTAAGTCCACTGGACAGGTTCCATATCTATCTATTTCTTATTATTATTTGGGGATGGTTGTAATCTTTACATGATATGACAAAGATATATATCTACTAGTTTGGGCTGATATTGATGATGTGTTGCTATCCAAATTCAAGTACAATAGAGTTTATATATATATATATATTTTTTTAACTAAATAGCTGTTATCCGGTGTTTTTACGCGGCATCCTTCGTTTCTTTTTGGCTTCTCCATACTTTCTCTATAGTTGTGATTGTGATATGCAAGCATGGAGTCAAGCTTAGAACTCTCAAATATATATTTAAACTCCATTTAAGCAGATGAATTATTTAACATTCTTGAGGTAAACCATATTGAGTCTAATGGTAGGCAGAGTACAGAGAGACTCGGGTTTGAACTACCCCTAAACATGTGTGGCCATGCAGATATGAGATCATATTCGAAGATTTTTTGATTTTGAACCTACATATATATCCAAATAGATCAATAAATAATGGATCTACACAAACTTATTACACATACTTATAAGATATTTTAACTTTATTTAATATTTAAATAGTGGACTTACATATATTATGAAATTATATAAATTTAAAAAGAAAATGACATCAAAATATTATTTACTTACGTATCATAAATTAAATTTTAAATCTAAAATAAAAAATACAAACTTATAATAGATTATTAATAACAAAAATAAACCAATATTATCATATCAATATTTTTTTTTATATTATCATTTTTAGTTGGATGACGTAATATTTTTTTATCAAAGTTTAAGGATCCCACGTTTATGTAATATTAAAACGTATATGACTAATTTAATAAAAAAAAATTAAAATATTATCAGATATTTTGTGTTTTTATCAAATCAATGGTATCATATCGCATGTAACGAGTTTTTGGGTTTTTATCGGGTTCAATCAGATTTTTAGTTAACAAATTTTTTATTAAATCCAAAGTGGATTATATACAAGATACCAAATCTACCAGTTCAACCACGAATCTGAGTCGGATATGAAAAAATTCTTAAAACTCAAACATTATTTAAAAAAAAATTATATATTTCCTGATAAAAAGTTATAAATTCATGCAAATTTTATAAAAATAATTCTAAAAAAATATATGCACTTTCAAAGGTAGTAGTTGTATTTAAATCGAGTATGGAAAATAAATAGTGTAGATTGACTGTTAGAACTATGATACAAATATATGAAAGAAAAACTCATTTTCAGTTTAAAATCAATAATTCATAGAATTGCTACATTTCAATAATGAGAACACATTATTTTCAATATATAATATATATACTATTAAATCATACATATCATCTGTAAATCTATTTCGAACAACTACCATATTTTGAAGAGAGAAAAAATAATAAATGATAAAAATATTAAAAAACTTAATTGTTATGATTCGAAATAAAATAATAGTAATTTTGTAAGTCAGAATTGGATCAGTAGATTAAAATCTAGTGGACTCCTAAAATCCTTTGGTTTGTGGATCCAAACTTAATGATAACCATCAGATAGGAACAGGTGGTTCTTTGTGTATGGCTCTCTTACTTTCAAAGTGTCAGAAATTATGTAACAGAAATAATAGTAAGCCCAGTTATTGATAAAAGTGGTCGTAGTGTGCAAATGAGCTATAGAGAGGTCAGGGGACAGCCTTTTAACCACTTCTTTTGGGAACATATACCTCGGCTAGCTTGGTCAGCTGGCTAGTTGGCATCCCTTCTTCCTCCTTCATGCTACATCATCGTGGCCTATCACTTCACTCCACTAAGTCATGTAGAACTTGTTGGTTTCCATTCAAAACATACCATTGCCTAGAGGTATATATCTTTTATATACTAGCAAATGTTAGAATCATCTCTATTTTCGATCTCAAATACTTAGAAATGTCAATTCAAGTTATACATCGAAAATTTAAATAAATAATGTCTAATATATAATAAGATGTCTAAATTTGATGAGAACAAAGTCTTTTGGGAAGAAGTCCAAAATTATATCCATGCAAGGTTACTTTTTAGATCCAAAGTGGAAAATATTGTACTAATTGTAAAATAAAGAGTTGAACATATGCTTAATAAATCTTAACAATTAGTATCAAAGAGGGGTGACAATAAAAATATGCAAGAAAACTAAAATATCATTCATGTAAAAATGAGAGATACATGGTAGAAACTAGTCAAAAGATCTTAGAAATTCAGTTGTGGGAGAAACATTCTTAAAGTAACTTAAAGTAACTCAAAATAACATTGCAATTAAGGGTAATGGAAAAATGAGAGATGTCAATCCAAATTCTACATCAAAAGTTTAAACAAATAATGTCTAATATATAATAAGATGTCAAGCTCTGGTTAGTACTATATCTTTTGGGAAAGAGCCTAAAAATAAATTCATGCGAACTTACCTATTAGGACAAAATGGATAATATCATATTAATCGGACAAATAGAGAGTTGGACATAAGCTCAAAAAAATATCCAACAACTCTTACAATCCTCTATTACTATATATTATGGCTATTGACTGCCATTCTAACAACTTCATGATCATTAATTATACTTACTTTGTTTGTGGTCATATTCTTATACCATGCAAAGAGAGGATGCTCTTTTTGTCTTCCATGGATTCTTAATTTCATATGTTTTGATCTTTTGCGAAAGCATAATATAAACTATTCCCTGTAGATGTTTGTGAAATTACGCGCCTTGCTTCTTTTCTTAGGCTCCAAATGAGAAAAGCGGATCAAGTGTTGCAGATTAAGCAGATCAAGTGGATCGAATAAAATAAGAGTGGATCAAATAGATCTAGTGGTACAAATGTGAATCAAGCGAATCTAGCAGTCTAAAACATATGTTTGAATGGTCAAAGTGAAAATTTCAAATAATTTATATAAAATCTATATTAATATTTATTTTCATAACTAAAAGTGGTTATTTTAAAAATCCAAAAATGTAATAAATATAAACTAATTATAATAACTAATTTAAAATCTAAAAATGCAACAAATATAAACTAATTAAAAGTGGTTATTATTAAAATCTAAAAATGCACTAGTTTTCTCACCTCCCATTCTAGCCTTAGTAAACTTTAGGTGTCACTCATTACATGTACTGTTCTTGCTGTGATAGGACTCCTTCACTGCTCACTGCAAGCAACTATGCTTTGCATAATATCAGAAATATATAACTGTCAATCGGACTTTACATGAAATTAGTACTGATGAGTTGATTTTCTTAATACACTATTTATTCGCACACAACCTCAAATGAAAATCCTACTGATGAGTTGATTAAAATCATTAAAATTTAGACTGATTTTTAACAATTTCAGCATCTGATCTACAACAATTTAGGATGTCCTCAACCATTCTCAAAAGTTCAAGACTGGTCCAACCCAACTATATTGTGACTAAGGTATATGTAGGTGTATAATCAAATGCATAAAAGATATACATGATCCGTCTCATGCGTAGGTGAAAGTAAATGATAAGTTTTGTATAAAAAATGAACATATTCTTTTGTTACTTTATAGCTAATGTTAAAATAGACCGGCTCACAACCCAAAATGTCAGCCCTATCTTTAGAAAATGTCAGACCCTATCTTTAGAAAATGTCAAAAACACGCAAATAGTCATACTGTTCATATTGCCAAACTTCTTTTAGAAAAACAACATTTTATTAGAATTATGAAACAATATATATATATATATATATATATATATATTAATATTGTAAAAATACAGAAAGCTAACCCGATTGGAGCGATAAAATCCCCAACTGTTTGGAGCAACATGTACGCATAGTCTGGACTACTGTGCAGAAAAAAAGATCCAAGATATGGCAAGTTGGTAATCAATCATAGGGTAACTCCAAAAATAGCGGCACGTACGTGGAAAACATACCGTTTTAGTTTCTACCAAACTTTATTGACATTATATGTGACTACTAATCTAGAAGTCACAGATATTGCAAACCCTTATAAATTGACGGCAGCTTCCAGCTTCCAACTCTTAATTGCCTCTATGTTAGGTGTCCACACGTTCTACAAGATTAATCACTTGAGTAACTAAAATAATTGAACTACACATTTATGATAATCTTGTACTCCCTAGCCTCATATTTGAGATAATCATATAAATGACCTTTCCGAAAATAAAAGAGAAATACCCTTGGCTGACACTAAAAAAGTTTTTATCACAAAAACAACACATAAATAAAAAAATGACAAAAATATTTCATTAAAAAAGGTATATATACATTTATATCTTTAGGGGTTAACTATTATAGATTTAAAGTTTAGAGTTAAGGGGTGGGGTTTTGAGGTTATAGTTTCAAATTTAAAAAAATAAAAATAAAATATTAAATTTTTTAAAATAAAAAAAGACTATTTTAATTATTTTTTCTTCTTTGAATGCTATTTTGTGACAAAAACTTAAAATAATTCTATTTAAAAGAATTGCCCAAAATAAAATACAAATTACACTGTGCGGCCTAAGAGACAATAATAACATAATTCTGTTTTTGGAAACGTTTTTTGGACATGTGGTTGGCCGGATCCCTTTTTTTTGTGGACAACGTCGACCTAATCCCTTAACGTCCGATATAACGTTGTACTACCCCAACATGTTACATGTCTCACGTATATGAGATGATTTTTCTATTATTCTAAACATATTTTATTTAATGAAATGGAAATCTAGTACTTATTAGTTGATGTAGTACTTGTTTATCATTATCAAACTTATCCCAATACCAAAAGTAATAAATGATTATCAACGGGAGGACTGTGATATTGAGATGATGGGCCGGCAAGTAGTTGCGTTTCTTAAATGGCGAGAGGTCATATTTATTATTCTGAAAAACATTTATTTAGTAATTATAATTTCTTCCAATATTTTTTTTGTAATTAATAGGTAGGGTGGTAGATGAAGAAGTTGTAAATACATTGGGCAACAATAAGGATTTATATGTTCACAAGTCTATATATATAGTAAACTTGACTCCAAAACTTTAAGTCCCACAATATATACAATCAAGTTTTGTGTGTTTGTAATAAGTTGGTTGAGTATATCTTATTTCAATATGGAATCAAACTGTGTTCATTTTCTTGCGGACAAGACGATTCTCATCACCGGTGCTCCTGGTTTTCTTGCCAAAGGTACGTTCTTTCTACATGTTGGTTCACTTCGAGTCTTGTTTCTAGTTCTATACGATTTTGTTATTTAATAATGGAATAAAATTTCGTAATCGATTATATGCTTCATATTATTATCTTTGCAGTTATTATAGGTTCTAACGATTTCAATCTCATTCCGAATATAATTGGTTCTGTATCGTATGATTGCCATCAATATAATTTTCTTGTAGTGTATATATAAACATGTCGTTGATCTTACAAACCAATAGATAATATATTGGCTAGTACTTATGTTTTTCTTCGTTTAAGTTGAGATATGAGAGTAATAGTGACAAGTTTTGTAAGATATGCTGAGAATAATAGTGACAAGTTGATATATTAATTTCCCATTTCAGTTCTTGTCATACAATAGATTTTGGTGGTCCATAAATATTTAATTTTAAAAATCGATCTTAGTACTTATTATATTATAAAATTTGTTGCAACGGTGAAATATGTATGCTTCATAAGGGGTATTAATTATATTATAAAGTAATATTTAGTGTAAACATATAAATTAAAATATATACAAATTGGCGTTTAAAAGAGTGGATTTTTTAGAATGTTCACTCGACTTGTATTTGAAGTACACGTTTGTAGTTTACTACGTATAAGAGTTAGCTAAAACATCGTGTGTGTTTTTCTTTTCCTTAGTTCTGGTAGAGAAAATTCTGAGGTTGCAACCAAATGTGAAGAAGATGTACCTTCTGTTGAGAGCTGCCGACACTAAAGCAGCCATGCAACGCTTACGTAGCGAGGTATAGCATAAATTTATCCCATAAACCAAATGATATTAACAATATAATTGCTTTATTTAACCAATGATACACACAGGTTGTGGAGATAGATCTTTTTAAGGTGTTGAGGAACGATCTTGGTGAAGAAAATCTGAATGACTTGGTGAGTGAAAAAATCGTGCCGGTTCCCGGTGATATATCCATCCATAATCTGGGAGTGAAAGACTCTGATCTCTTACAACGTATGTGGAGTGAGATTGATATCATTATCAACATCGCAGCCACCACGAATTTCGATGAAAGGTGTTACCCAAAAAGGATATATATACCTTTCATATCTTGTGATTTTTGACGAAAATTTTAATTTTATGTTCGTTTTTATGTGCTTAATTAAAACCATAGATATGATATCGGTCTTGGCATCAATACATTTGGAGCTCTTAATGTTCTCAACTTCGCCAAAAAGTGTATTAAAGGGCAATTGCTTCTCCATGTCTCAACCGGTGAGTTATAATGTTTCTCATACAAAACACACCATACATGTACCAACTAACAACTGTGTCTTAATTACCTACATTTTCATTTCTGTAGCATATGTTTGCGGCGAAAACTTGGGATTGTTCCAAGAGAAACCATTTACGATGGGGGAGACTCTCAGCGGAAATAACAAACTAGACATCAATGTAGAATTCGAGCTGATGAAACAGAAACTGAAAGAGCTCCAGCATCAAGATTGTTCTGAACAAGAGATCTCACAGTCGATGAAAGATCTCGGAATGACAAGGTTTGCCGCCAAATCATACCCTATATGGTCTTAAACTTTACTTTGATCAACCATTAATTCTAGAATCAAAAAAATGTGTTAGGGCAAAGCTTCATGGATGGCCAAATACATATGTATTCACCAAAGCAATGGGAGAGATGTTAATGGGAAACTATAGAGAAAATTTGCCACTTGTTATTGTACGTCCAACAATGATTACTAGCACTCTCGCAGAACCATTTCCTGGTTGGATTGAAGGATTGAGGTGAATAAAAAAATGCTATTTCTATAAATCGAAGATACCACAAGTTATGTATAATGTGTTAACTACATTTTTAATTTAATTTTTATTCCGGTATGTGCAGAACTATTGATAGTGTGATTGTTGCATATGGAAAAGGAAGGCTTAAATGTTTTCTTGCGGATCCAAACACAGTCTTTGACCTTGTAAGTCCGATCCAACTCCTACCATCTATCTACATTATTAAAGTACAAAATATAATTCACCTTCTTTTCAACATTTTTTCATTCATTTTTTCAACTCATCGTAACTACCTCATTAATTACTTATTTCCGTTTTTTCATCCTACCATAATTCTTTACCAGATATTACCAATTATTGAACATGTGTTACCTATAATACTAGATATGAGCTAAAATAGTTAATTTATTGGTTATATGTATCGTAACTATGGGTGGACGTTCAAATACATGTTTGGATTTGATTCAGATCTAAATTTTTGGTTCGGGTTTTCTAAAAAAATAATTAATATATTTAAGTATATAAATTTGATTAATATATTGGATTATATAAATCGGATTTTGATATATTCGGATACCCAAAATATTTTGGTTTGGATGGGATTTGCCGGTTCTCTAGATACCAACTTTTTTTATATTAAATCTAAAAATAATTAATACATTTAAGTATATAAATATAATTCATATATATTCGGATATCCAAAATATTTTAGTACGAGTTTGGTTCAGTTTTGATTCTCTAAATACCACAATTTTGAACCTGTTTAGATATTTAACCAGTTTTGGTTAAAATTTAATATTACATTTTGGATCGGATTTATTTCAGTGTTTTTTTGTCCATGCCTAATCGTGACTATCACAATGGTCATGTCATGAATTGTTAAATTATGCTGGTTTAGCGTGATGATAATTAAATTCGTATAATTGATTTATTTATAAGTCTTAGTCTGATTTGATTAATGAATTCAATTAGAATGATTTATGTTTTTAATTTGTCTGATCTGTATACAAGGTCAAAATAATAATCATTATTTATTTTTGTAATAAAATAGATAAAAATTGATTTAAACTTAACATTTTTAATAAATCAAAATTGTACTCAAAGTTATATTAATAGAATATTCACACTTTGCGATTTTGCATATCTTAATCTTCACTAACTTGACATAATATTCATAAAATATATGATAATCCCACTTCTTTAGTTAAAACATAACTTGATTTCCACACACGTGTATATATATATATATATATATATATATATATATATATATATATATATATATATATATATATATATATATATATATATATATATATAAAA
>MU109541.1:0-15489 GCA_012274485.2 Sinapis alba | reverse complement strand
ACTTGAGACAGAAGTCTCTGTCGCTGTCTTGCCTTCATTGCTGAGAATATCCATCGGTAAAAGAAACAAAAACAAATCTAACAAACAGAAAAAAGAGACAGAGACAAAAGAGTATTTGTAGGAGAGATTTGAGAGGAGAGTTAATCCGTGAATGTTGTATCCTTATGGATGATTCTTTAGAATGATACAGTTTCCATGTATTGTATTTGTTTCTAACTTTTGTGAGGTAAAAGATGGTAAACTTGACAGAGTTGTTTCCATGTTTGTTCTTGTTTCTAACTTTTCTGAGGTAGAAAATGGTAAACTTGACAGAGTAATTAATTACACCAGAAGCTGTTTGTGGTAACTTTCCCTTGTTAGTGAGATTCTTTTTATGTCAGGTATATTTTCTCGGTAGAAAAGTTAATTTTCCTTGAGGATTAAGCCAAAGCTGGAGAAAATATTCAAGTTTTTATAAAGAAATATTTACTTTTTTGTCTTAATTTAGACATTAGTTGCGAAACTTATATCATCATGTCATGTCATGTGGTTTCTTGTTTTTGTTTCTGGTTCTTGTTACATCTGAAAAACTACTGATCAGAGAATTAAACAATCAACCACATTTGACAGTTTTACATGCATATTCAAAAAGGATGAGGAACAATATTAAAGATAGAGATCTTACAAAACTTGAAGTCGATATTTAGGAGTGTCAATCAGACTAGCCCGGCCGGTCCAATTTAAAACCCGCAACGTCCATTACTATTTAAATTTAGCCTGCAAAATTTTGGATTTATATCTTAAAATTTGGCCCGGTTCTATATAACTTTTTAAGATTTTTTTTTAACTTCTTGAAAAGATAAATTTAAATTAAATATATTAAATTTAAAACAAAAATTAATTTAAATTTAAATAATCATATAAATTTTTGTAAAATCCAAAACTAAAATAAATCTATTACCTAATAAACCAAATATATAGTAATAGTGAATAGAAATAAAACAAAATTCTTTCAATTCTAAGCAGTAGAAATTGTAGGATACATATCATAATGTTCTTCAATAACTTCTACATTCTTATAGTCATCAAGATTTACATATAAATTTATTATATTTAAAATTTGACATATATATATATATATAAATATATATCAATATAAAAAATAAAGTTTTATAAATATTAATATGTTAGTTGGATCACAGAATGTAATCTTTCCAATCAAGTACTTGTACAAATCAATGTTTCAACATATTTTGGTCGGAGATGACTTATACATTTGTTTAACAAATGAGCACAAATGCTAGAACTAGACTATGCTACAGTAGTTATCAAAATATTTAAAATATCACATGTCATAAGAGCTAATTTCCATCATTCTAAACATCCAATTTTTCAAGAAAGTAGTTCCAGCCTATCATATTCTAAATGTAAAGTCAATTTAAACTTTACTTCTTCAGCATTCATAACTTTGAAATCCTGATATAAACAAATCAAAACTAAATCAATCTTAAATTATTAAAGGTCTTAAATTAATATGAAATATAATATTCGAAATTAATATTTTAGAAAATTAAGTATTTTAAATAATTAAATAAACTAAAATAAAAGTTTCAGGTTTTGAAACTGATTCTATCCTAAAAGGCTTAAATCAAAAACATTTAAATTTTTAAATGGACTAAACCTGAAAGACCCAATATTTTATGTTTATATAATAACTACAACCTTTGTAATTTATAAGACTGTACAAACTTGAGCTATGGACTTTGGTTCTAATTGACATGTATATTGATATTGTTTGTCAGTTCGATCAGATATCTAAATGGACCTCCTATAACTGATGTATTGTCTATTGGACCGGCCAAACACTTTTATGGTCCTAAGGGAAAAATAAATTCTTAAATTTGTTTATTTAATGTTTACATAATTTTATAAATTTTGTGATGAGAACATAATTATACACATAAAATATTTTGGGACTTTTTCAATCTATTTTATTAAATACTTAATATTTTCTATATAAATATATTTATATATAAAAAATATACCACTTAACTAATAAGAAACATTCAATACTGGATATAGGTTTGGACCCATTGATTCTCCCCTTTGTTAACCGGCCATGGTTGTCCTTCAACTCATAAGTGCTGCCTTGTGACTTTTTGCAGATTATGAAACCAATCAAGAACACACAAAAAATCAGTGAATGACTTTTTAAAAGATAAAGAGACTTACAATAATTTGTCTTTCATGGAGAACCTACATGTTAAAATGATGTTAACTTTGATTTACAAAAGATAATGGTATCATCCGTGAACAAAAGGTGATTGGTAAGGGGGCGGTTCCAAGCCATTTTAACACCTGCCATAGTACCATTCTGTTGTGCTTTCTCACATAATGCTAAGAGCACTTCGGTGCAATGTTGAACAAATACGGTGACCTTGTCATATTTTATGATATTTTTGAACCTGCCCCAATAGAGTTCTATTTATTAGGAAGGAGTATTAAACTGACTCCACACATGCCATTACCTAGGGGTGGGCATTTTAGCCGATATCCAAACTCGAACTAAAATCCGAATCGAAGTAGCAAAATATCCGAACGGGTATTAAATTAAGAGAGATTGGATATCCAAACCTGAACAGGTAATACATGAACCCGAATGGATATCCGAACATATGTACACTAAACCCTATATTTCTAGTAAACTTCTTTTATTTTATTCAAAATATTTATATTAATGTTATACATGGTTTAAATCATATAATATACATATGGTTGTGGAAAAAATGATTTGGTATTCACTTAAAATGCATGTTAAGCTTCTTGTTTCATGCAATAACAAATGTTATATTCAAATTGTCAAAACAAGAACTAAATTAGTGTTTTTTTATTTTCAAAATTTTGTTTCCAAACCTATTAATTGTTCAATCTATTAAAAATTTAAAAGTCAATTAATTAAGATGTAAATTTTTAAGTATCAAAAACTTGAGTAATGAAGAATTTATTTATTTTTTCTTCAAAATTGAAAATATCCAAACCCGATCTGAAATAGCCGAATCCAAACTATAAATACCCGAACCCGGCCCGATATGTAAAAATATCTGAACATGTTCTAGACCTCTATACCAAAATACCCAAAAATCTGAAATACCAACCAAATCTAAACATGTACCCGAACGCTCAGACTTACCATTACCCATGATATCCAAACTGGGTCGAACCCATTTGCACTAAGATTACCCTGATGAAGCCTCATTCTATGTGGTCATACGCTTTACTCGTATCTTCTTCACCGCCTTGGAGCAGTTTTCTTTGCCTCTGAAGTCCGGAGGTAATGTAGATTTTCGTACGTGATGAGAACATTATCCAAGATAACTCTACCGGCTACAAAAGCTGATTTTATATTAGAGATGAGATTCGGTAGCAGGGGTTTTAATCTCCGTGTAAGAATCTTGGCAGTAATCTTGTTGTGGGTATTGCAGAAATATATAATTTATAGTCAGACACCGTATGTGTTCCTAAGCCTTTAGGGATAAGTTTAACATGAGTATCATTTTTCTGCGGGTTAAGCGAACTCGTGATGAAGAAGTGTCTGATGTACTTGATCACATCCTTCCCGATAATGTGCCAATAAGAGTGATAAAATTTTGCTAAAAAGCCATCCTGACCAACAGATTTTTCCCCATTTATTGATTTAGCTGCCTCAGTAATGTCCAAGTCCAAAGGTATATCGGTGAGCTACGAGTTCGTGTTTGGTGTGATATTATATGCAAGACATTCATGTAAGAGGGAGAAATCTGTGTTACCATTTGTCGAGAACATGTATGTGTAGTAATTAGCTATGACAATCGATATTTGTGACTCCTCAAAGAATTCATCCCCATTAGCATTTCTCGATAACAGTGAGGTTTTTTAGAGCCTGCCTCTGCCTAGTAGCCGTATGGAAGAACCCAATATTCCAGTCACCACTCTTGATCCATTGTATCCAGCTTCATTTTTAGAGCGGATTGTGATTCTAGTCTGCTTTGAAAATCTCAGTTAGTGACTCATTCTCTGTGAGAGAGAGATTAAACCTGAAGATTTCTCTGCCTAGTGGAAAATCCTCGGACCGTAAACAGTTAGCCAAGGGCCGGTCGATTTTGGATCTGATAAGATGAGTGTATCGAGCTCCTCAGGTGGTTTCCGAGTGCTTGAGGTTCTAAAAGCCATTTTGTTCCACAAATGACCGGAACACAGTGAAAGAGACCTCCCACCCCTTTGGGCCTCCTTTTTGAGTTGTCTAAAATTCATTGAAATCTCCCGTTAATAACCATGAATCATCTCTTTTGGTGCCAACTCGGGATAACAAATTCTAGAACTTTGTTCTATTCCCAGCAATAGGTTCTCCATAAACAAAAGTTACAAAGGAGGATGATCCTTTGAAAGCAACCTTGACATCAATAAAGTGAGCACATGGTTCCTTGATTTTAATTTTAATACCCTTTTTCCATAATAGCGTTAAATCTCAACTTAAATCCACTGGCAGAATAGAGAAAAAAACTAGGATACTATAATCCATCCAGATTTGACTTGATAAAGTCATCGGAGTTTTGGTCTCCATGAAAAACATGAATTCCGGCGAAATACTGCGATGTATTTCCTTCACCCTATGAATTTTCAAGGCGTTTCCCAACCCTGGCAATTCTAATCCATAATTACTAAGGAAGAAGAAGGGGATGGGGCCAAAAATTTGTTCCTTCCTTACTTGATGCCGGTATATTCACTGGAATGGAATTTTCTGAGTCCAATCTTTGATGGCTTGGGCCCACTCCTACATCTGCATTTGAAGCATAGCGGGTTGGGAAGAGTCTTTTACAAGGGGGGTTCTTTGATCTTATAACCCTGGTTTTCATAAGGTTTAAACCTCGTTGAGGACTTCTCACAATATGTTTCTTAATTGGGAGTTTAGATACTTTACGCTTGCTTGCATGCTTATTTGTTAAGTACCACTGCAGGATGAGCTTTTTCTCTTCTCCTACTTCCTGAGGCAACTGAGCTTCTCTGACGCAAAGCTGCAGAAACCCTAGAACCTGATGATCGGAGAGGGAAGATTGGGTCAATCATCCTTTCCTCTACCCCATCTCCAACATATTGAATATCTACATCAAGGAGTTTTGTTGAATCTCCTCCAGTGAGGAGTTCCAGAGCAGAGACTCTTTTCTCTTGGTTCAGTCCCGACAGACGCTCACGAGTAGGGATCCTCTCTCTGGAGTTGTGATGTCCTCAACTAAGATTTTGGGACACATGGGAAATGTTTTGACCAAAAGTAATAGAACTCCCAGAACCTATTCTGATTGAACCTCTGGAAGCTGAGGCAACATGGGTTCTTATTGCATTTTCATATTGAAACACTGGGGTGGTGCAGCATAAATGGGTATACTAGAGTGGTGTGTATATGGGCATATTGATGAAACTCGAGGGTCTCTATTATCAGAGTAATGGCATTGATCCGGTCTACCAGTTTTATTATGAAGGTTAAGTACATATTGACAGTCAGTTGGGTGCCTGTAACCGTGTTTTTCAGCATGCATGTTAAATGCTTTTCCGCTTACATTCACTGAAGCGCAATAGATTGAGTAATTCTGAGAGATTTTTCTTTTGGAGCATGAGAGCCTTTTGGACGAGAGGGGCAGTCGTCCTCTTCATGCAAAGGAGAGAAGCAAGTGAAGCAGTGTTTTTTCTATTTTAAGGTATTTAACACCACCTCAATAACTTCTTCAATAGTTAGCATAATCTACATTTTCATATCCAATGGAAGGAGACCATTCACATTCACTCAAAATTTTGCTTCTTTAATATTCCGACTTGAAACATTTCCTAGCTCCTTACTAATTGCCTCAATGGTTTGTTCGTTCCAGAAGTGGAGAGGAATATCATGAATTTTCACCCAAAAAGAGATGTTTTGACGGAAATTTATCTGATATCACTGGTCCCCATCTTTGTAGCAGCAACATCCACCTTTTGTAGTTGTATGGTGCTTTAGATAGAACCGTTTGAAGCTCATGTTCTGTCTCAAAACGAAACAGAAATTTGTCGAGCCCGATTTCATGGCCACAACCCTTCCTTCCAAGTTCCATACTTGAGGTAGAAATCAATAATAGCTCAAATTCTTTGAAAATGATGGTTTGTACTCTACCAATGATAGTTAGTTATTTGTTGTATTAGGTCAGTCGGGTCATTGTCGGAAATATGAACATGAGCACAACAAGATATAGAATAGCATACTGAACCAGTAAGACAAAGCCTCTTGAAAAATAGAGCTCTGAAACTTTTCAAGGGTGATAAATGTAAGTGTGTTAAATGTCAAGTGATAAATACTATACAGCTTTGATGATACCAAACATAGCAGGAGGTTATATCAATCCAAGATTTGAAACAAATTTTAAGAGTAGTCAACCATAATAACCAAATTAAAGGTTAGATATCAATAGATCTTGACTGGGATGAGAGGTAGGAGAAGCAAAGAACCGGCACAGAAGGTTCCTGGCTGGCCCGCCGACGTGTCGGAGGCTGAACCCTGCGAGGTCAAGGTCAGAAACAGGTAGTTTTGGTGATAATGTCGAAAATCTGTTAGATAAAGTTTAAAGTAGTAAAGATTTGAAAAGTTGTAGGATTTTACTAAAAACCAAAAGGGGGAAAGAATTGCAAAGTAAAAAAGGAAGATAAGATTAAGATTTAAAGGATAAAGACTTTTTCTAAAACGTACCTAGAAGAAGAAAAAATTATGTTTGATACTCCATCTTTAAATCATCTTTATTTTTTTTTAATAATGGCCGGTTTTGCTCACAGTATACATCCATTGATTGTTTTCGGGGACTAATTATCTTATAAAACCATCTCTAACCAAATTCCGAAACACTACTTTAGTGTGACTTTCGCACTGTTTTAGTGTAAACCTCTTCAACCCAACACTAAAATAGTGTAAATTATAGTGTTGGGTTGGAAAGTTTTAATGTAAATATCATATTAAAATAGTGTTTTGGAATTGGGTTGAAAATGATTTTCTTAAAAAAATATTGAAATAACACTAAAATACTGTAATTTTGACACTATAATAGTGTTATAGGTTGAAGATTCCCTAATGGTTCCAAAATTTGTCAGTGTGTTTATCATCTTCACAGACCCATTGTACCCACGTTTTCTTAAAATTAACAAAAGAAGCTCATTGAACAGAACATAAGTTTTGCTTATTACAGATTATGTTTATGATCATACCTACATTTTATTTAACATTATGATCTCAAAATTTGATAGGGACCCTGTTTAAGTAAACATACCTTTTGGCTAGACGTAATTTTGGACCAATCACGCGACAACAAAACAAACATGCTACTACTTGCGAGTTACGACGACCAGAGCCACTATAATATATAACTAGTTTAAGACTGAGCAGAATGTATAAGATTCAAGAAACAAAAGAGTATCAAATCAAATAATCTATTGGAGACACCAAAAATGAGTTTCTCGGTTTGTTCCACAATCCTGCAACACCAAGGAGGAAGAGTCTATGGAGAGAGGAGAGTTAATATGGCAAAACGGTAAAAGGAGTGTGATCATAAGGTATTTTGGAGATGTTAGAATATATATAGAGGAAACTTGAGCCAAATATTCATAGTCCTTTTCCAGGTCGTGAAAGTTTGTTGAAGAAAATGATGATGAACAAGATGAGGTTCAATGACAATTTCAAACTTTACTTATTCATCTCAAGTGCTTGTAACTTGCTACTCATTTACATTTTTTCAGAATCTAAGATCATAAACTCCACAAGCTGTAGAACCATAATTTCAAAAGTTTACAACATTTTGAAAATTAGTGCATGCTTATTTCCATTTTACATGCAAATTAGTCACATTATGATCATAAATCGAAATACAAGTTTGCATAGGATTTGCCTCCAGAATATGAGAATCATTACATCAGAAAAAGTGAACCGTCATTAGTAGAGAGAGACATCTTTTCTAAGCAACCAGAGGACGAAATACATGATCCTGTGATGTATCAACTGAAGTAGGAGGCATGCATTGCCACATGGCAAAGCCAGGGTAAGTTGTGGAAGGGACAAGCTTGCTTCCAGGAGCTTGAGCTTGAGAGAGTGCTGGCGGATTCGGTAAGAAACAAGGCTGTGTGTTAACCGCTTTCAATTGCTGCTCAATTCTCTCTTTCTCAATCTTCAGCTTCTGTTTCTCATCATGCGGCTCGTTCTTCTCATCCTACATATTGACATAGATCACATGATTAGTGTCTTAACATCTCTCAAGGCTCCAGTAATTTACCTTCAACTCCTTGATCTTCTCCTGGAGGCTTGAATTCAAGTCTTTCAACCCCTGTGTTTCATCTCTTGCTTGATTCACCATGCAAATTGCATCGTTGATGATTGCAACCTTGTCTGTTTTTGGAGCTCTCCCAGATTCCAATATGGAACTCAGCTCAGTAAACCTATAGATAATGCACAACAATACTAAGAGATTAATAACTTTAAAGATTGAAAAGAAGGATTAGAAAGCAAGAGAATACTTGTCATTTAGCCTATCACGTCTTTGTTTCTCCCAACAGGCTTTCGAGATAGATTCCGATTTGATCCTGAAACACTCCACGGGTTCAAAATCAATCTATGTACTGAAAGCAAAAGAAACAATAATCAACATCTTTTCGTACCTCTTCCTTGAGTCAGGTTCTTTTATCACATCTAAATCACAAAGGAAGCCATCAACTTCTTCAACACTGTGAAACAGATCACATCAAAAGCAGAGGATGTAAGGAATGATCAACCACAGATAGTTCGTAGATAGAAAACGACATCATACCAGTAACATAATCTAAAGTAGAAGTAAAGAGATCTGTAGATTCCTCTACTATTTTAGAAAACAGAGAAATAAATGAAAAACAGAGACATAAAGCTTCATAGTTGACAAAAAAAAAGTTTCATAGTATTTTCTAACAAAACAAGACCATCTTAAAAAGCAAAAGTCCAAAGCCTAGGGAAAAAAACACACCAGCTAAGCTATCGAGAAAACCCTTTTAAATCTTACTCTCACATGATTTGAAAAAACATACCTGACAGTAGTTGAGCTATCGATCTGCCAAGGGAAAGAGGGTTCTGATGAGAGAAAACACCATCAATCAAAGGGTAATCACTGAAACAGTTTGTGTTCTCCGGAAACACCATTTCTACAAATTCTCCAGAACCGCGGCGGATGGTAAGACTCGGGTCGACTAAATTTGAAATGACAATGTGTGGAAAAAGGGAAGAAAGTGGTGGTAGAGACTCAGCCGGTTTCTATTATACTCTCCATTGTTTCAATATAAGTAAGTGTCACTTTCACCTTTTCACATTAAAAAAATGATTGAAATATATGTAAATTGTTATTAGTTATATATATTTGATCAATAATTTAAGATAAATAAAATTATTTATAAAATCAATACAGTTTGCAATTAATTTTAAGTTAAAATTAAATATAATTTACATTGAAATTGTAAAATGACACTTTTATATAACAAAAAAAAAATGCTAAAATGACACTTATATAACAGAGGAATATTTCATTCTCTCTCTTTTTCATGGATGTCGTACACTATTGACCCACCAATCATCATCTTCGATCCCTTATAATATATGTCACACTTGCTCAATTATACACATCTTGTGATGCCATTTACATCTAGCTTTCCAATTTTTAAATCGAACATCACATCTTCACGCAAACATCAAAACGTAAAAAAAACAAGTGGTGTATTTGGAATTTACAGTTCTGGGTTTTGATATCATACTATTTTACGAACATTCTATTGAAATAGTTTCATTCAGAAACCAAAGTCTACTGTGATGTAAAGCATAAGACTTTAACTCAATACAAAAAAATTACAAAACCCCCCAAGTGGATTTAAGTATATACAATTCAGGGTTTCTGATTTCATCCAAAATTACGAACATTAGCTTAAAGAAACCAAAGTCTACTATAAATTTGGGATGAGTTCGCCGATCACCCCCCCCCCCCCCNTAAAATTAACGAATAATCCATGGAACAGTGTAAAATATCAAATTCAATAAAAATCATTATTTTATAATATATTAATTATTTTATAAATTATATATTTTTATAAACTTTTATCTTTTACATGTTTTTTTTTTTGTTTTACAATTTTGTGAGGTGGACTGGATAGACCCAAATTTGGCCAATCCACATCCACCCTGTTTAAAATTGATCCCGCAATTTCAAAATTTTTGATTATTTCGATCCGCATTCCCCACAGTTGGTCAAACATAGCGGGATCCTCAAACTCTCTTCCCTAACTATGAAGATTGAAGAAGAAATAATAGTCTGAACTGTTGATTTCATTAGAAACAGAAGGAATTAAACCCGTTTAAGAGAGAGAGATTCAAAAATGAAAAGAACAAAATTGAAATAATCAATTGTCGTCACCAGATGGCTTGGATGAAGCACCAGTCTTCTTAGGAAGAAGAAGATTGTGAATATTCGGCATCACTCCTCTGTTAGCAATCGTCACATCACCGAGCAATTTACTCAACTCCTCATCGTTCCTCAACGCGAGCTGAATGTGTCTCGAAACAATCCTTGTCTTCTTGTTATCCCTCGCCGCGTTTCTAGCCAACTCCAACACCTAATTTCAGTTTCAAAAATTAGGTTTTTTTCACAGGATCCAACTATAGAGATTGATTTACCTCGGCTGCTAGGTATTCGAGAATGGCAGATAAGTATACCGGAGCTCCGGCGCCGACACGTTTGGTGTACTTGCCTTTCTTCAGGAAACGAGCGATACGACCCACCGGGAATTGGAGCCCGGCTTTGCTGCTTCTCGATGTTGCCTTCTTTGCGGCCCCGGATCCAAGAGTTTTGCCACAACCCGCCATTGAAATCGATATGTGCGAAAAGATGACAGAGAAAATGTAAATGTATTGGTTTTATGAGTTTTGATCTTGTCCATAGTTTACATACAATTGTAGATTGGAGTAAACAATAGTGAACCACTAGGAAGAAAGTACTCGGATCTTTGTTTGAACCATTAGATTATTTTCTAATTGACGGTGCAGATTCGTGTCTTTAAGGATCTGCGTAGATGGAAATACCGACAGTATCCTCACTAGCTTTTACAGGTTGATATTCGTTTTTAGTCCCCAATTGTCGCAAAGAGCCCAGTAAATTAGCCATAGACACAACTAGTCAAAGATAATTAAAGGAGGAGTGACAAAATATCTTAAAATTTGATTCGATCCGCTATTCGCTTTAATTCAATTCGAAAAATCTAGATATCTACTAATTTTATGAATCAAATCAAATACTAAAATTCAATATCCGTCAAAGATAGAGCAAATCACAAATATAACATTAAAAAAAAGGATATTCGATCTGATCCGTTATATATACTATATATATATATATAAAGTTATATATTAGTAAAATTTATATATTTTATTCATTAAAGTAATTATTTAGTTATTAATTTTTGTAGTAGTAGTATTATTTTACATCAAATTTTCTTTTATTTTTTAAAAAAATTAGTACATGTAAAAATATGTATGTTACTTTTTAATATTATTTTTCACAACCTGGAAACGGGATTTCAAGTTTCGATTACAAACTCAATTTGAACAAAATGATCTAATTCAAACGAAAAACAAACTAGCTTCGCTCAACCACCACCATGGCGCATTCCGCTAATCGTCTCCGCAATCTTTAGATTATCAATCACCGTTCTCAACCGTTAATGTTACCCACAAGGAAGGTGGCGTTCACCTCGTTTCCACGGTTCCCGGTTACTTCTCATGACATTGCCAGAGTAGCTGGTTTTAACGATCTCATTAAGCTTGTTCTCTCCACTGACTTTAAGCTCATTTTCTGAAAGGAGAAGAGGCAGAGATAACATACCAGAGCCTTGAGAATCACAAGACGAAATGAAGATAGGTAGGCCAGAGACACTAACCGAAGAGAGCGTTCCGTAAAACCCGACTGTACACCGCATCTTCACCGCCAATACCGAACTCAGAGAGAGATCAAAGATCTCCAGCCAAGTACAGACCACATAAAGCGGGTCCGAGACAACTGCTGCACATGATCTAGTGAAGCTCTTTGACCTGCAAAACAAGTTTAAACAAGGTTGCACCACCATAAACAACCAAGGGCTGTCCAGGCGCTGGGATGTGCTACTTTGCCGAAAGGAGATACCGGTGAACGAGAGAAACCACAAAGACAACCTGCAGACTTCACTCAGACCACCAATCCGCCTTTGAGAACCGAGGGACAGTAACTTGAACCCGTCAAGATTTGTACCGGTGGCCACAACACAGAACAACTATCAATCTTCAAGAGCAAACTCCAAGAACCCTGTCGACAAAGATCCAAAGGAAAACCAGAACACGAGCCGAAAAGTGAAGGAACCGGAAGATGAGTGTTTAACACACCGCCTTGGAGATGGCCATAGACGACTGCTCCGACCCCGCGACCCAGCAAACCACAACGAACCACTATCTAGGTTAACAACACACACCATTACCCTAAACTAAGCTCGCCCTCGAGTAAGAGAACCTCCAAGGCATCCATGGCAAAGGTAGATGATGGAAGCTCATCAAGACGCCGAGAGTGAGACCACCAATCGTAGCCGCTACCTATCAAACGGTCAGAAACCAGAGTCCCCAAACTGGAACAGAGCGGCTCTTTCTCCTTCGCGCGCTGACGTCTCTTCAGACGGTAAAAGGACTGCATGTACAAACATAAAATCCTACTTCTCCAATCAGCCAAGCAAGACCCGTACCGCGTCGAGACTCCATCACCATCTGAAACCACACTGGACGCAAACCTCTTCGCGAGCAGAGGCGAGTACAAGCTGTCCTGCGAGAGCAGAACCAACAACAAAGCGGTAAGCGCAGCACATGATCGAAGAAGCAAAGGAAAAACGAGAGCGGAGGGAGAAGGATGGGAGAGAGCGGAGGAGAGATAGTTTGCATGTAATATGTTACTTAACACAATTCATTGTGTTAGAGCAAGCTTGAAAGTGAGATCAAAAGAGAGAGAAAATGAAAATACTGAGACAGTCCACAATAAAAAGTTCAACCTTTAATGAGAAACACTAACCTCTGCAGGATTGTCTTTAGCTTTAGTTCCAGAGGTACTCTGCCTGTGGTAATTATTCGTAAACCAAAGATGAAGTTTTTTAGAAGCATACTTCAATCTTTTAACATAAAAGCAAAACATTTTTTAAATTTTTTTCATGTGATACAATATAATTTCTAAATCATCACACAAGAAATCAAGAACTAAGTAACAGACTACTCACAACAACATAAAACAAAGATCACCTGTTGACGTAGACGAGCCTAATGCATATAACAACGTAGAAGAAGAACCAAGAGGCAATGATCCTTCACAAAATCTCTCAACCTACGCCACAACAATACAGCTGCTTGTGCCAAACATTCAGATATGAACTTGTACGGTTTGTTAAAAATATAGATACTCATAAGAATCGGTTCTTACACATGAACCGGACCGGTTTAGTTATTTCTTTATAATCTCAACTGTCTCGCCGATAGATCCTTGTAAGATGTTCTCCGTTTGTATTTCGGTCGAGTGATACAAAGGTCGGTGTCGTATTAGCTGGGCGCCTGGGCCTATTAAGGGTCACAGACCACCTTCATTGGCGATATGGTGGAATGTTGATGATTATCTAAATAAGTTAAAATAATAAAAAGTATAGGAAAGAGACAGAACCCATGTCCCAATCAAGAACTTGCGAGAAACTTTTGTCACTTCATGATTAATCATTTTTAAATTATGTTATAAATACTAGTATCACATTATTGATGACTTTCTCATAAGTTTCTCAACCACGAAAAATACTTTTATATTATCTTATTTTAATTTTAAAAATTCTCAAGGCATTAAATAGATCAAGAGTAGGTAAATATTACAATTCTATTTTAGTTTTAGTTTTGAAGTTAATTTAAAATCTTATAGATAAATTGTAGATAGAAAAAAATGTTACTGTAGTATTTAATATCGGTTTAAAATATAAAACATTATATATATATATATATCCTTATCCAATATATTAACTATTTATTTATCTAAGATTAAAAGTTAATAACAAAAAATATTTTGTAATAAATTAGTATTTTAAATTATTTTTATTCAATGAATTGAATTAAATAAAAATATATATTGAAAATATTTCAACATCGAATATCTTAATAGCAGTAGAACGAATACAAATTGTAAAATTTTTGACTTGAATAAAATGGAACTAATTACAAATAAATTCAAATCTCGGATATCTGCAATGTGTCCACCACACAAAATTAATGTTACTTTATTCTGTCTTTTACTTTTTGGATCGAATCCCCAAACGGACATTTTTTTTATTGGCCATTTATGAACAAAATGACAAAATGACTGAACGAAATGGTGATGATTAAATTTCACAACTTTTATTAAATTTCCGTCAGCCTCACTGAAAAGCAGAGTGGTTTTTGGAGGGTATAGTGCTAACCACAATAGCTACAGAAGGTGGACTAAACTTATGATCAGTTTTCATAATCGATCATACACTTGAAAAAATGGCACTAGAGAAGATGTGTCTAATAGTAATAGGAAAGATATATTTATATAAAACATTATTTTCTTACATTTTATAATTATTAGACCTTTTGGTTCGAGCATAGATGTTATGAACTCATGAGCTTGTGGAATAGCAACAACAACAAAATGACAACATTAATTAGTTTCTCTATATTAAAGGTCAAAGAGGTATGGATCAGAGGAGAAACCTAGACAAGCCTACCTTATCACCAGTTTCTTTAACATCACGTTCACTCTGCTCTTTGTACTCTCTGAAACTGAATCTTCTATACTTCTTTGGATGCCCAAAGCATTCGATCTCGGTTTCCTGATAGGGGCATACAAAGAATGCTATCGACAACCTCTCCACGTTTGCTGGAGGTATCACTCTATGTCTCACGCTCTGAAACATTCCATTACTAAGTGCCTATAGCGTTTGCATAAGATTAATTAGTTAGATTTTAGGGAGATGAATTACCTAATTGTAAGAAAAGGTCAAGTGATAAGCAACATCTAATATATTACCTATAAAGCATCTATTAGATTTTGGATTACTAGTGTTAAGTTATAGGGACTAGACTCTTACAAACATATATAACTTTATGTACACAACTCCAAAAACGTCTTAGGGTTTCCCCTGAATGTTTGCTTATGACCAGATTATTCATATATAAACTACTTGCCAAAAGATTTTTTTTAAAAATCATAACTTAGTAAATTCATTCTTTGTTTTCCTTGTAATTAGTTAAATATACTCTTGTAACTAGATTCGAAGAATATATGAATAAATGAATTTTTGATATGTGATAACAGAAGTTGAAAAACCAACCTCATTCTATTTACCTACATATCTCTCATAACATTCTATTATATATCATATATTATATACTAAACCAGA
>MU109539.1:0-15504 GCA_012274485.2 Sinapis alba | reverse complement strand
ACTCAACTGCGGAGAGTTCAGAAAGAGCAAAAGACTCAGAGAATGTCAGTGAAAAGAGTCAGAGCAATAGAAGGGGAAGTCGGTCCACAAGGCGGAAGTTACTTGCGGATGTTGAACGGAAATGCAAGTTGGTTGATTTTGGGAATGCTTGTTGGACTTATAAGCAGTTTACAAGTGATATTCAGACAAGGCAGTATCGTTGCCCTGAGGTTATTCTTGGCTCAAAATACTCAACCTCGGCGGATATGTGGTCGTTTGCCTGCATCTGCTTTGAGCTTGCCACCGGAGATGTTCTATTTGATCCTCATAGTGGTGAAAACTTTGAGCGGGATGAGGTATATTCATCTCTTACTTTTCATGTTCTGTTTCGTTGGGATTCAATACATAGCTTAAAACTGATCCAGTTTGGTTTCAGGATCACTTGGCATTGATGATGGAGCTTCTTGGGATAATGCCACGAAAGGTAAAGCTGAGAAACACAATGTTTTAACTTATCCATCAGTATCGTTTCGAGTTTGGAATTGCCATATGGGTTTAAAAAGGCTCTTCTAACGAGGAATTTTTTGATGCAGATTGCATTAGGAGGACGGTATTCACGGGATTACTTCAACAGGCAGGGTGAGCTAAGGCACATTAGGCGGTTACGGTTTTGGCCACTGAGCAAGGTTTTAATGGAGAAATATGAATTCACCGAGGAAGACGCTGTTGCCATGCAAGACTTCATCACTCCCATTCTTGAGTTTGTACCTGAGAAGAGACCTACAGCTGCTCAGTGCTTAACGCACCCATGGATGAATCCTGTTCCTAGATCACTGAAACCATCATCAAGTCCAACAAAACTCAAAGAAGAAGAAGTAAAGGATGAGAATAAAACCAAGGAAAAGGATGAGAGGGAAGCTATGGAGGTTGGTGTTGGGAATATAGCCATTGATGGCTCAGAATTAAAGACCTCAGCAAGAGAGGGTCGTCAATCTGCTCGTGATCTTCGCACTTAAGAAAACAGAATCCTACTGAAAAAAGAAGTTTTGTATTTGTCCTTTTTAATCTCTTCTTCGGGAATTAAAGATTTGGATATTGTATTTGATTATTATTTTCTTCCCTTCAATTGTTGAAAACAAAAGAGTTGAAATTTCATTGGCTTTTGAACCAATTGAGATGATTCATAACATTGCCAAATAGTGCAGTGCAGAGCATAAGCAATAATTGGCATAGCTTACAACTTACAAGTCATCTGGGTTCAATGGAAACCACACAACAAATATATAAATAAGACAATTTTATGAAGTCACCTTTCTCTAAGTTACTAGTAGCCTAGTTGGGGGCTAGTGACAATGTAAATGTATGAAGGGGAGGGGATGAAGTCACCTCTTCTTTCACTGTTTTAACATTGAAGATTTAAAAGACTTTACGTTTGCTGACATATGAATACATGAGGAAAGGTGAAGGTACTTAAAAATAAAATAGATTAATATGTAGGTGACAAAAGGAATTACGAATTAGTACCGGGACTATTTTGCGAAATAGGTAAAAGATATGTTCGAACAGGGAAATAAGGGCAGACAGAGGAGAAACAGAACACATAGAGCTTCAATGGAAGAGGACGATGAAGTAAAGCAAAGAAATAAACTCGACGAAAAACATTCTGATGTAAGAAGAGAAGAAGAACCAGAAATGGTTTGTCCCTCGCATCATCCCCCACCTCCGCCTGATGAGGTAAAGCTCCGCCGTGACTATTTGCTCTCCCTTTGAGCTTAATTGTAGTTTCATCACACTTTGTCTTCCTTCATATGGCAGTTAGACTGGATTGAAAGTTCTGACCTTTCTATGTTTCTGGCAGTTGTTCGACATTGATACTACAGTTGATCCTAGCTATGTAATCTCACTGATACGGAAACTTCTTCCAGTGGATTTTGGAAGTGGAGAATGTGATCAAAGCACTGAGTTTAGACATAACTATGATATGAATGCCCACAATGTGGTTCAAGGTGTTGTAGCTCGGTCTGGAGATGGGGTTATGGATGCTTCTAAGGGTGATCCAGAGAGCATGGACATTGTAGGTAACCGTAACGAATCCACTTCCGAGGAGAAGGACAAGGGGAGTTCATGTCGGGAACCTGAGAAGCTAAGCGGGTCATCAGTGGAAGAGGAGGCATGGGAAGAGCATGGTTGCGTTTTGTGGGATCTTGTCGCCAGTGAAACCCATGCTGAGCTAATGGTAATACTTTGAAGTAATGCCTTTTTCGTTTCTTTTCTCTGAACAATGCAATGCTGAGTAGTAGCACTGGTCTTGAGTTGAGTTTACAAATAGGACATTTGGGGATGGACTGTTGAAACAAATCACTAGTTTCTATGTAGACAAGAGAGCAGATTGGTTCCATATAGTGCCTTTTGTAATGTACTACAGTGATCTATCTATCTAATGCTCTGGCTTTGGCTTTGCAGGTACAGAACCTAATTTTACAAGTGCTTCACGCAAACCTTCTGGTTTCAACATCTCCACGCATTCGAGTAAGAAACTCAGTATATTTATGATAACTGGTTCCTGATTATCTTTCTTCCTAAATGATTGTAATGTTTACTTTACTTTTCCTTTTTCGTTTGAGCTTGCAAGGAAATCTGTCTCGGGATTATTGGGAACCTTGCTTGCCATGAAGGTCTGTTGAAACACATTGAGTCTACAACCGGACTCGTCAATATACTTGTGGGGCAGTTGTTTCTTGATGATACCCAATGCCTATGTGAAGTTTGCAGGCAAGTAATCAATTTGTTAACGTCATGATTGATCAGTTGTTTAGATTATCTAACTAACTGACATGTGTACTCCAATAGGATACTCACCACAGGTCTCTATGGAGCTGGATGCACTTTTTGGGCAGAGTGTTTGCAGTGTGATGATATACTGCGCCGTATTTTGTGGATTGCGGAAAATACTTTGAATCCTCATCTTATTGAAAAGGTAACTTGTGCTTGTAATCATTCATACTTGAGCTAACTGGTGAATCTTAGGCCTAAATGATTTCCATTTTTCCATAGTGTGTAGGGCTATTATTAGCTATCTTAGAAGATCAATCAGAGGTTGGACAGCTATTGATCCCTCCATTAATGACTCTAGGTTTGACGAGTCTCTTGATCAATCTTCTTTCCTTCGAAATGAGCAAGTTGACCAGAGAAAGAATTCCAGAAAGGTACAGAAAGAAAAAAAAAACTCATCTTAAGGGTCATCAGATTTCATTGAATGTCCAATTCTTGCAATGTAGCGTGTACACTTGTGTATGATTACAGGTACCCCGTCCTTGAAATGATTCTCCGAGCTATTGAAGCCCTTTCTGCTTCAGATAGTCATTCTAAAGAGATTTGCTCTAGCAAAGAACTTTTTCACCTAGTCTGTCATCTTATGAAACTTCAGGACAAAGCCGAGGTACACTTTGGTTAATATGAAGCTTTCCACTGAGTAGATCCCAAGTTATGATTTAATAAACTCGACTCCACTGTAGGTGGCAACATGTTGTGTTAGTGCAGGAGTTTTAGTCGCAAATATTCTGTCTGAAACAGACAGTTTCATTCCAGAAGTATCGCAAGGTAAACTGATTACTTTTAATTCATGACATTTGAATAGAGTTGGCTGCTCAACTGATGACGCTTCGTAATCGTTTCTTTGTCTGACACTAAGAATCTGCACGTCGCAGATTTTTCTTTCTTGGAAGGTTTATTCAATACTTTACCATTTGCTTCGGATGACTTAGAAGCAAGAAGAGCCATTTGGAGCGTTATTGCTAGGTTACTTGCCAGAGTTAATGAGTCTGAGATAGACACATCTTGTCTGAGACAGTACATATTGGTTTTGCTAAGCAAGTCGGATGTTATAGAAGATGATCTTCTTGATATCCAACCTGTAGTATATTCAAAAGAGGAGTCTCAAAACTCATTCCCTTCCCTGCAGGGAAAATCAAGCGCACGAACAATTGCTGTATCCACTCTTATTATATTCCTCTGTTTCTGTTTGCTCCTTTCTAGTTTTTTTTTTAAAAGTTAGTTAGCATGCGCAGATCTTTTCTTGACCTCTAGTGATAACAGATACAAAAGATTGAGTCGATGTTGAAGAATTGGAATATTCGCAAGGAGGAAAACATGTATGAGGACTGCTCTGTAAACACAGATGATGTTAAAAGGCTATATGATTGCTGTCAAAGATATATATCAAAGTAAGCTATTTTTCTCCATCTCTAGAGCATAAGCATTTTAAGACTTGTTTGCATTCAACTACCCTTCTGCTCTTACAGTTCCACGGAGTTTGATCTTGTTTCAAGTTTTATTCAACTGTCTGATTGTAGTTTGAATAGGAAACATTCAGATAGACTTGATTCACGATTTTCTTCTTTTCTCAGTTGTAGATCGATTGAAGGGTCTTAATTCATGGGGGGCATCGTTGCTTAAGGTTTTCAATCTTCTCTCCTTTTCATTGTTTAGCCAAGGCATCATCAATTACAGATTGGTACATGAAGTCGCAAGCTTCAAGAAATCGCAGACCTAGTGGGCTTTTGAACACAGACATATACTCAAGACATAGTCTGATAAAAATCTAACCCAGAGAACGAGATTTTAAGAACAAAAAACTCAAAAAGTTTCAGAGATAGTAAGCTTCAGTGAGTATCTCTAGAAATAAATCTCGATTATGTCTTGTAATTCAAACGGGCAAAACAACATCACATAGTGGAAGTAACAAAATTAATTCTTAAGCCCAAAAAGCAACAATGATATTGAGAAGAAAATAGAGAGAGTTGAGAGAGATGGATCATTAGGAGATGAGAGGATCTTATTAGCAGCTTCTGTTGGATAGAAACTCGTCCCAAAAGACATACTCAGTTGCATTAGTACATCATCATGTCCGGTTTCCCTACTGAGTAGTCCTGGAACATTACATTAAACACATACACACACACTAATACCAAACTGTTTAATGCTTCCTCAACATATTCTGTAAAATTTTAAATACCAAATTCGGATGGGCTTGAGGCGAGGTCATAAAGAGGCTGATAGATAGATATCAAAGACGACTTAAGTTGAGTCCAAAGAGGCTTCTCTTAAGATACTGTGAAGTCAGCATTGAGTTTGCTGTTGGAAGGAGATTGCGTCATTGTTAAGAGTCTCTGAGCATCCACCCTCGTGTGGACCAGCCACACTGTTATGGCTGCCGGTAAACATCCCAGCGGTGGAACCGTTGTCACTCCTGTATCCTAAAGAATATAAATTCTGAAAAGAAACAAGAAAAGATTACTAACAATCTAAGTACAAATTAAACTGTGAATGAAAGTGATGATAAAGGAGAGGAAGTTTATAGATAACCTGAATGAAGATGGAGTAGGAGAGAGGATAAGGAGGTCGGAGAAGTCATCAGGTCAGGTGACTGCACTTGGTAGAGGAGAGAGGGTTGATATAGTGTAGTTCTGTATGAAGTCACTGCTGCGCTGACGAGATAAATGCCATCTGAGATTATGGAATTGGCGTTTGCATTACTTGAAGTGGCGATTTCTTGGATTGTGCTTATGTAACTAGTTTTTGTAATGTTCCAACTGATGTGGCAATGATATTGCACTCTTCATGACCCAAAAAAAAAAAAACAGTTAAAAAAAGAAAAATAAATACAGAAAGAGAGGTGATAATACAGAAGAGATGTGAAAATGGTACTAACGTAGAGCTTGGCTGTGCCATGGTATAATAGCCAGAAGCTGCAGCAGAGGCAAAATAAAAAAGAATGTGTTTCTTTCTTCACATAAAGAATCTGCTATATTGGAAGAAGCCCATCTTCATGCATTTTTTTATACAACTCATCTGCTTCATGCCAAAGGCGTTTCCTACAAAAGCCTGAGATCATAGTAGTGTATGATACAACATCAGGCTCAACTCCACTAAAGGTAAGGCTACAAAACAAGTCCCAAGCATCTTCCACATAACCAGCCTTGCACATTATGTGTATCATGATATTATACGTAGTAATATCAAGACCCATTCCACTCTTTTGCATATCCCGGAACACAACCAATGCTTTCTCGGTCTTCCCGTTACTAAAAAGACCATATAACAAAATACTGTAGGTCCTTAGATTAGGAGGAGGAGAATCCATCCGTCTGAAAACCCCTTGAGCAGCATCTGGTTTGCCCACTTGAAAATAGCCTTGGATAATAGTGTTGTAAGTGACTGTATCTCGTACTAATCCTCTTTCAGACATGTCGCAAAAGAGTTTCATCACATCATCATCTACTCTCTTAGACTTGCAAAATCCATTTATGAGAGTATTATAAGTGACTGTATCTGGCGAACAATCTTTTGTTAACATCAACTCAAGCATTTGTTTGGCCTCGTCTAAGCGGCCGTGCATACAAAGCCCGTTGATCATTGAATTGTAAGTGAAAACATCGGGAACTATAGACCACCTATTAATCATCTCCTCGTGGAAGAGCCTCTCAGCCTCCGAAAGGCTTCCTTCTTTCACAGACGCATCGATCAACGCAGTGAAAGTGATGACATTAGGGACTACATTCCTCATTACCATATCTCTCATAAGAAGACATCTACTAGTAGAACCGGTTATGAGAGAGTTGTAAGTAACAACATCCGCTCTAACTCCATTTCTATCCATCTGTTGGAACAGATCCAAAGCGTTATTCACCAACCTCTTCTTACATAAACCGTCAATGATGGTGTTGTAGATGAAAACGTCAGGTTTACACCCCATCATTGTCTCCATTTTAGCAACTAAATCTATAGCATCAAACACTCTCTTGTTTCGACAGAGCCCATTAATCAGAGAGCTAAGGGTGATGACATCAGGCTCGAAACCGAGCTTTGTCATCTTCCCGATAACAGATAAAGCAATGGAGAAACGAGAGCATCGAGATAGACAGTTCATCAAGATGTTGTATGTGTAAAGATCATGCGTGATTCCAAGAATCTCCATGTGGTTGAAGAGAGAGATCACAAGATGGTACTTCTTCGTTTTGGCTAGTTTACTCAATGGTTTACTGAATTCGATGATTGAAGGAAGAGGTCGAGATTGTATCATGCGACAGAAGAGTTTAATTGGGTCTTTGACATCAGTTCTGTTTGGTCTCTTCTTGTTGGAAGTAGAGAAAGTTCGTGTCATCATGTAAGAGGAAGGAGGAGGAGTTAGAGGATTACCTATATCAAGATTGAGAAAGTCCTTGGCAATTAAAAACGATCTCTTCATATGATTTTTCAATGGCTGTTCAAAAAAACGCGGACGTGTTACCTAGTTCTTGTCCGTGGCGAACTTGACCGGTGCGGTGACCTTATGCGCCCACCAGCCTATTGACCACCTAGACGGTCTAGTGGTATAAGAAACGTGGCCGCGTCCGCTTTAAAATTAAGAAACAATACTTATATTACAGGCTTATAATCTAAGAACCTCCTAAGAACCCTGCAAATCATTCCCTTATACCGTGTTTTTATGCGTTTTTATCAATCAACTTCATATAAAATCTACGAGAAAATCATGTTCAATCCTCATAGATGGTGAAACAAAAAAAAGGTAGAGGCGGGAGACCATTACATTTACAGAGACAGAGAAAAGTTGTAATTCGTGGTTCATTAAGATCGGATTGGTAAGGACTTCTTCAAGCTTTGGCTTTAGAATTTTTAATTTTAAAGGTTATGGCTGTTACTCTAAATATTTTTAAAAGTCTGATTAATATCAAAAGCTTTACAAACTGTCATTATTATTAAAAACATATATTTATATTATGAATTATGTACAAAAACTAATATAAAATCTGTAAAAATGTAAAATCTTGAAAATAAAATATGAAAAGAGTATTCAGAACAAAAGTTCATATTTATTTTTTATTTATCGGTTTAATAATCAAAATTTACATTAAACAGTGGAATAAATTGAAAAAAAAAAATTAGATGAAGTTGTTGAGCTTTTGGATTTTTGAAATACATGTTGTAAACCAGAGAGAGATTTAAGAAGGAAAAAAAACTCAAATTTTCAGAACTAGTAGCTTAACTGAGGTATCTCTAGAAATAAATCTCCATGCTGTCTTAAAATTCAAATGGGCAAAACAACAGCACATAGTGAAAGTTACAACATTAAGCCATAGTCAAAAGCAACAATGATCTGAAGAAGAAAGCAGAGAGAAAAAAGATGGATGATTAAGAGATGAGAGAGATGCCAGAAACTAAGAGATTGTCTGAGAGAATCTTGTTGGCAGCTTCTGTTGGATGAAACCCGTCCCAAAAGACATACTCAGTTGCATTAGTACATGTCCCTACTGACTTAGGGTTACACAGTATCGAAGTCTCTAGTAGTCCTGTTCCACAACATGCTCTTCTTGCCTCTGCAAATCCTGAACATTATTTTATTAAAAAAAGTAAAACACAAATGTTAATCCTGTTACTCATATCAAATTGTTTAATGATTAACACATTTTATAATACCAAATTCGGATGGCCTTGTGGCGAGATCGTAGAGAGGCTGATAGATATCGAAGACCACTAAGTTGAGTCCAATGAGGTTTCTCTTAAGATCCTGCGACGTCGCATTGAGTTTGCTGTTGAAGGAGGTTGCGTCGTTGTTTAGACTCTCTGAGCATCCACCCCCGTGTGGACCAGCCACTGTTATGGCTGCCGGTAAACATCCCAAGGGTGGAAGCGTTGTCACTCCTATTCTTCTTGCTCCTAAAGAATATAAACTCTAAAAGAAAAATAAAAGACTACTAAGGGTTAAACTTTTTTTTTTGTTTTTGTCACAAAAATAACATTTAAGAAAAAAAAAAATATATATATATATATATATTTTTTAAATGTTAATTTTAATTTTTAATTTTTTGAAATTTGAAACCCTAACTCCCAAACTCAACCTTTTAACTCTAAACTCTAAGTCTAAATTAAACCCTAGGTGTATAAGTGTTTATTTACCTTTTTAATTAAATATTTTGGTTATTTTTTTTTAAGACTATTTTTGTGATAAAAATTTTTTCAAGGTTATTATAGGGTATTTCTCTAACATAACTATTATGTAAGTTTATTAAACATATAAATGAAAGTGATGGTAAAAGAGAGGAAGTTAAGAGATAAACCTGAATGAAGTTGGAGTATGAGAGGATAAGGAGATCGGAGAAGTCATCAGGTGACTGGACTTTGTAGAGGAGAGGGTTGATATAGTAGTTCTGTATGAAGTCACTGCTCCCTGCACTGACGACATAAATGCCATCTGAGATTATGGAAGTGGCGTTTGCATTACTTGAAATGGCGATTTCTTGGATTCGGCTTATGTAGTCTTTGTAATGTTCCAGCTGTTGCGGTAATGATATTGCACTCTTCATGACAAAAAAACAATCAGTTAAAAAGAAGAGTAATACAGAAAGAGAGGTGATAATACAGAAAATTATGGTGAAAAAATGGTACTAACGTAGAGCTTGGCTGTGCCATCGTAATAGCCAGAAGCTGCAGAGGCAAAGTTAGCTCCAATCAAAAGGTTTCTGCCTTTTGCCTTTTTGCTTAGATAAGCTTGTGGGTATGATGTGAACCCAAGATTCTCAGCTGCACAATCACACAACTTCGTCATCAATATTGTATTTAGTAGCTAGATGTTTATTGGTGTATTGTGTATGCATGCATTAACACATTAACATATATGGATCGAATAGCATGTACATTAGCTATATATTCCTTCTGTTTCATATTAAGTGTCGTTGTAGAGGAAAATTTTCATTACAAAATAAGTGTCATTTTAGTATTTCAATGCAAAATTTGTTAACTTTATTTTTTAGTTTAATTTTCTATTGGTTGACAAATGATTAAGTGTATGGTAATAATGTTTTTATATATAAAATATGCAAAATTAAATGTTTTTTAATATGTATGGATAAATCTAAAATGATAATTAATATGAAACAAATGGAGTATATATGTTTATACTGCATGCAAATACAATTAAACATTGTTTGGGTGATTAAGTGATGTCTCTTACTTTTCTATGTAGCATCATGTTTCTAGGATCCGTATACTCTCGATATATTTCTCTAGTATAGGTGTCTTTATAAAAATTACTCTCATGAATCAACTAATATATTCTTGAACTAGATGTATTTTCAGTACGGACATAATGTATTGGGTATATAGTTCAAATATTGCATGTGTGAGTGTGATGTATGTATACTATAGTGTGCAAGTTTATATACAACCGTATTTGTGCACCCAGTAAACTTAACTCTTGGATTCGACCCTGCATGTATATACCCATGCATGGATGTATACATCATCATGTTGCATGCAGTTAGATATATGTATCACTCAAATATATGAAGAACAAGAGAATGGTACCGGTGAAGTCAGTAGCTAGCTTTCCATTGCAGAAGCGTCCGGTGGGTGTATGGGTTGTGAAATCTCTTCCATAAGGAGGAAAATTAGCTTTAACGATTGTGTAGATATTATTGTTGTTTCCAACATCAACCACCGAGTCACCAAATATGAACATCGATGGAACCAGTTGTGCCTTCACCACCACAATTACCTCAAGAACCAGTAAAGATCCAACAACCACATAAAGATTTAACCAAGTTCCTACCAAATCTTTCGAGAAACCCATCATTTTCTTACAAAATACAATTGTTATAATAATGATGGTGGTGGTGGTGATGATGATGTATATTTGTTTCTGCTTTTGATGCTTATATGAGTAGCATGAGTGTGTATGTGTAGCTTTGCATGCAATGGTGTTTATATACTACAAACAAACATTTGGGGGACTGTATTACATGTATCGTTTATGTGAATGTGTCTTTGTATATAGACACATTAAGCAGTGGTGATATGTTTCTATTGGCCTGAATAAAGTGAAAACACTTAGCAGAGAGACACGTTGATCAAGAAAGTAGTTGCGAGGGTCGGGTGCATTGATTTGGAGCTTCACATTTATACTAGTTCAGTTACGTTATGTGTGCCATTTATTTGACTAGGATTCATAGTCTCCGCGGGGTCCGAAATATTAATGTTCCGCTATATAATTTTTTTTTTCTAGAAACGTCGCATAGATTATGAATTTTTAAATCCATACGGAACATATGGAGAACCAAATGAAACGTGAACTAAAAACATAACTGGGTTAAATGGATAAAAACCGGATATATTTGTTATTTAATTTGAAAAATAAATGTAATAAATTATTTTTGTTTTATAATTATTTCAAACCAAAAACATATATATATTCAAATTGTAGTGAGTTTATTTTTTTATCATGCCAAATTACTATTGAGGATAAAATAGTAACTAATTAATGTTTGAGTTTGGAAAACTATTGAAAGTTTTGATTACAACATGGTGTGTACTTATTTTTTCTAATTATTTATACTGAAAATAATAGATAAAGTTAATTATATATAAAAAAACTTAGGGAAGATGATTAGTAAAAATTTGTTTCAATCTAAATTGTATTTAATTATTTAATTAAATTTAATTAAATTTTTTTTTGGTTGAATCTAAATATAGTAATTTAACTGAATTTAGGTGAACATGAAGTTGATTTAACTGAATATAGTTGGTCTTGAATGGTTTTCTAATAAATCAAATATAATTAGTCCTGTAAATGACAAACCTACCTTCCAAACTAATAATTTCAAACGGATAAAAAGTTATAAATTTGTCATCAACTATCATGGAGGTATTAGAAAGTTCGATTTGTTAAACAATTCGAACTTAATCAATGTTTTCTTATCACCTTTCTAATTGAAGTGGCAGATCCAACCCAGTATTTAAGTGGGGTCATATATATACAATTAAAAAAAAATGAAAAGCTGTCAAAGGGGAATTGATCTCTGCTTTTTAGGGTGTTAATGGGAAGAGAGCAAAAAATTTTGCTAGAGATTCTTTAGCGAAACCTACACAATTTAACTTATTTGATCATTTTAAGGGTGTCATGTGACTCCCCTAAAGGTTTAGTCGATTTACCTCTGCTGCAAAGTATTCTGATTCCTCATTATCACTTGCCTAATTAAGTCAAGAAATTGTTACAACTGCAGTATGTGTTGGTTGGTGTAAGTTAGAGTGACTTTTTGGGGGTGTGACATTGAGTTATATTTGTGGTGATTGTTATTTGTATGTTTCTTTTATTGTTTTTCTAATTGATAGCGATTAGCCTTTATATCTTTCTCAAAGGTTTGGTGAGACCCTAGATATACCATTGTAAGGTACGTCTTCGTAGAATGGATCAAGTGGACCTATTAAATGAATTGTAAATAAGGTCCATTGAAAAATACGTGATTTACAAACAATACCGACCCTGAGGAGAAACATGGAAGTTAAAGCTGAGAATTTGAGTCATTACTTGTTGGTCCCGCATTAATCCAACACGGAACGGATGCGGATTGATCGATTCAAAAATTTTGATATACATGTGCATTTGCGGGTTGAATCGATTTTAAGCGGAACGGGTGCGAGTCGGAAAAAATTGAGTCGCATATACCCATCAAACCGCAAAAACTGTAAAGAGTAAAATACATTGTAAAAGCATATAAAATCATTATTTTAATTTAAAATATTACTTTAATTATTTTTATATAAAAATGTTTAATATATAATAAAATAATTATTTTATTAAATTTAATATTATATGCGTGTTCTGCGGTTTATCCATAAGTTTAGTGGGGCGGATGCATATTTAAGACTTTTTGTTAGTGGATTAGGCGAGTCAGAATTTTGAACAAAAAAAAAAGAATCGATCTGCGGGTTGGCGGGTCAAGATTGACCCGCAATCCCAACTATAATGGATGCATGTGTTTCCGGTCTCGTAAAGAATAAATAAAACTTCGACCGTCTATTTTACAAAATCTTTTGTAGCTCAGTTGGTTATGTCAATCAAATAAACACTGAGAAGTGCATGGTTCGACTCTCAGAACATGCAAATAATCATTTTTACAAAAAAATATTGTGTAGGACCCACCATATGCTAACATGGCAACCTCAGGAGAGAGCACAACTCTCTCATTATATGATAGATTCCAACACTTGTCCTCTTCATCCTCGTAGGTCTATACGATCCATGCACATAACACACGTATATATGTAGTTCACTTACATGATTGTTGAAGTCTAAAACCCGTAATCGAGTTTAGAGTCAAAAATTCTTTTTTTATTATAGTGTTTAAGATTTAACCAAGAAAAAGTATAAAGTTTGAACTTTAAAAAATATTATTTTATTCTAATTATAAAAGATATAATGAAATTAAGTTTTATTCTAATTATATATTATTTTGAAATTAAATATACAATAAAAATTATTATTCTACTTTAGAATAGTTTACTTTTATTTCATTATAATATAACTAGGTGTTTTGCCCGCACATGCGGGCATAAATATTTTATAATTACTTATTAACAATTTTATTACTAATTAAAATACTATAATAATAAACTATTGTTTATGTTTTTTTTGAATTTTGCATGTATTATTATTATTTTTTTAAATCTTATATATATATATTCACTATTAATAAATAAATCTTAGAAATCACTCGATATTATCTTTTTAATTATATTAAATTAATGATTTTACTTATTAATATTTAGTTATATGTTTTCTGTGTTTTAAATTTAATTTTTTTATTAAAAGATATTTTGGATAACAACACAATATCTATAAGGATTATCTTTTTTTATTTAAAATATATTTTTAGATTTTTGATAATTATTAGTATTATTAATTATTAATTTTAATCACTTATCTAATAAATATTATATAAATTCGTTTTTATTTTGAAGCTAATTTATATATTTTATTTTTAATGGTATAAACGATATTAACCGCTCTAACTTTTAACGTGAGAACTCGAATGTGAAAAATCACTTCGCAAATAATAGTATATATATATATATATATAGATAGATAGATATGAAAAAAAATTGAATGGAATCAATAATATTTTACTTTAAACTTCATTCTGAAAAAAAAGGTATTGAGTTATGAATGCTGTTATGCCTTGTGCATTCACCCTCGTGATCATGCCTTTTTTAAATCTTTTGCATTAAAATACAATTTTACAAAAAAAATAAATTAATGGAATAAACCGAACCTACCTAACAATTTTGAAATGAACTTGGTTAAGAACTTGGAATTGAATGGAAAAGGAAACTAAACCGAAGCTCAAAGTAACGAAAGTGTAGATATGGATTTATAAATAGTGATCAGTAAACCTAATTAACAAAAAGATCTCCACCTAAAGAAGCTCTCTACCACGGCTACAATGAAAGAAACTCTCTCTACTGATGATGAAGGTATTCTTCAAACGCTTAATGAAAAAAAAAATTAGAAATACCAAATTATTATTATAGTTGTAAAAAATAGAAGTGGATAAAAATACAAAGCTTGAAAGGCAACAAATTGTGTATGTGTGTCTGAAACTCCCTCTCTAATCTTCTTCATATCCTCTCTGATGAGTTTCTCGAGAGCAAGCCTCTTCGACTTTCCTCTTCTTAAACCTCTCGTGCTTTCTCATCCCTCCTC
Organism: Sinapis alba; assembly: GCA_012274485.2. NCBI lineage: Eukaryota > Viridiplantae > Streptophyta > Magnoliopsida > Brassicales > Brassicaceae > Sinapis > Sinapis alba. The sequence continues at coordinate 989 of MU109539.1, read as the reverse complement.
TGTTTTCTCTTATAGACGTAAGTCTCCATCTGAATTGAGTCAAAGGAAACTGAGATGCACCGAAAGTAGAAGCTTATCGTATTCTTCTCTAAAGTGTTTGACTTTAGGATGCGGGTCTCGTTTCTTGATCTTAAGACTCTAATTTGATTCCAAAAGGCTTTCTCTTGAGTCTGGTTTTGTGATGGGTTTTAGCTATTCTCTATGATCCACAGGTTTTGGCAGTAAAGTTTTGGTTGGTTGTTTAGTTTCACCATGTAACTTGTCTGATTTTGTTGATTCATAGATAAAGTTGTCAACTTTTGTGTGTTCTCTTCCTTCTTGTTGTTGCTTTGGTCTTCAGGATTATGCATCTCATGTCTCCTCTTTGTGGGGTTTGCAGGTTTTGTTACCAGACCCATTCCAGGTCTTTCTCCTGCTGTCTTGTTGCCGACAAGACCAACTCAGATTATTGCTAAGAGCTCATCAGGTTCTGCACTTAATTTTTTTTTTGGATTCATTGCTTCTTAGAATGTCAGCATTGGATTCTGGAGGAATGAAATATCTTTACTACTTTGTGGATTTCAGTAACAGTACAGCCTGTGTCTGAGGACGCTAGGGAAGATTCTCAGTCCAAAGATGTTAGTGGAGATTCAATACGGAGGCGTTTTCTTGACTTCTATGCCTCTCGTGGGCATAAGGTGCTTCCTAGTGCGTCTCTTGTACCAGAAGATCCTACCGTCTTGTTAACTATTGCAGGAATGCTTCAGTTTAAGCCTGTTTTCCTTGGAAAGGTATAATAAACATAATCCAATTTTACCGCTGTTTTGAGACTGTTTCTTAAGAGACTTTTTATAAATAATGCAGGTACCAAGACAGGTTCCTTGTGCAACAACCGCACAAAGGTGCATACGCACAAATGATTTGGAGAATGTTGGAAGAACGGCCAGGCACCATACCTTCTTTGAGATGCTTGGGAACTTCAGCTTTGGTGATTACTTCAAGAAAGAAGC
>MU109537.1:2785-15527 GCA_012274485.2 Sinapis alba | reverse complement strand
AAGTTTGCGGTGAATTTTTTGACTTAGGATTTAGGAGATAATTGGGGACAAGTTGATATATGTTGATGTAGATGGATATGCAATGTGGAAGAAGTCTTAACTTGTTCCTTTATTAAAACACAATTAAGAGAAGCTTTCTTACAACAAGTCTACGGTTTACCATTAGTTATTGTAATATTTATAGCATTGTCGATACTTATTTTTCTTCTAGTGTTGAGTTGTCGAATCTTATCTCTCGAACATGAACATGTTGTGTTTACACATCGGCTGGACACATAACCTATGCTCCTTCTTTTTGGAGTTTTTGTTTCTCTCTTTAGTACAACGTTTTTATGAGTTCACTTGTAGAAATTTTATCGTATATCTACGAAATAGTCACGATGCGTTTGTGACTAATTTTTTTTAAATCACGAAATTATCACAGAGTAAAAAAATATATATATGAATAGTCACAAATATGTCATGATTTACTATATTGATATATTTTGCTTGGTTTAAATTATGTTTTAAGCTTCGATTTTTGGATCAAAAGTCGTTGATTACTGATATATGCTGATTTTCAAAAAGAAGAAAAATATAGCAAAAGAAGAGGCTGAAACAGTATTGAACTCATTTTCTTTGTTTGGTTATGCAGAGTGATTATCACACATGCTATAAATCATTCATAATATCTAGATCGACTATTACCTATGTATAGATGCTAAGAGATATTCCATATACCACATTTCTTTTGATGTCTAGCACTCATTTTTAATTTCGTAGTTTAGTTCTATGAACTACAATTATGATATTCTTTAAAATGTAGAGTGAGCAAAGCAAAGGAGGAGGCAAGTAACCCAAAAAAAAACCTTAACATTTACACCAAAAAAAAAAAAAAAAAGTAACCCAAAAATTAAGTTAAATATATGAAAGAGAGTGAAGTTGTCTTGAGTCATCTCAACATCCACCAACCGAATGTAGTTTGAGTAGAGATTACGTATTAATCTTTCATTACTTAACACTTTGTCTCACACCTTCTGCATGCGTTTCTATTCTTCATCTTATGTTCTAAGATCATTTTATAATATCAAATATAAAGATTTTTTTCTTTCCAAAAAAGAATTTTAAGATTTCAAATTTGATATTTTGATTAGTAAAACTTCAAATATGAAATATTACTGTTCAAAACTTCAAATATGAAGTATTATTTTTCAAAATTTCAATTTTGAAATTTTATATTTTTATTTACATTTTGGTCCTTAGAATTATATATTACATTTATAATTCTTAAATATTTTATCGTTTATTATTTTAATCCTTAAAATTTTGTTTTTATAAATTTAAATTTTACAAGTAAAATTCAATAAAACTTTAAAATAAAATTTAGATTATTTTAAAACTATTTTTTTTTTGAATGAATGTTAAATTTATTCAAGAAAAAAAATCTATTTACAATGACTGCAACATAATTTGAGAGTTTAGAATTTTCTTAAGAGAAATAAAAATTAAAAAAAAAAGAATTTATCTTACTGAAAACCATGTCTCTATGGCTTTAGTATACTTGCCAGAATTCATGAGCCACAAGTTTGAGAGATGGTTCCTTACTGCCTTGTCAACACCTTTAATTAAAATTGCGGTTGTTTGAGTTTTTTCCATGTCTTCTCACATTCCTCTCCTTCCAAATGGTTGAAAGTATTGTTAAAATTAAATTTAGACAACAAAAATATTACAAAAACTTAACAAATGGGAGTATATAGAAATAGCTTTATAGAATAATGTGGTTGTATACTTGTAACTAATATTGCTACAATATTTATATATATGTGCTAGTTATTTATAAAGTGTTATGAATTTAAATTAATTATGACAAATATTAAGGATTATAGTATAAAATATAAAAAATTTGAAGTTAAAAGAAGTTTTGCTATTGAAGAAAACAAATTTATACTTCAAAATAGAGTATCTTTTTGGAGATAATCTAAAAACTTGCTCCCTCTATTTTGTATTTTCTACATAAATTATTTTAAAACATAGATGTTTTAAAATATTTTACAAAGAAAAATTTTCTTATTTTCTATAGAAATTATAAATTCAAAAAAACTAATTGACTTTACTGAATTACTATTAGTTATTAGTTATTAAAAATTGATAATTACAAAAATGATATATTTATTACAGTAATTTCATGTGTTTTCTGAATATGTGTGAAAACACTAAAAATATACTTTCTATGGATTAAAAGATTAATTTTTAAGATTTTCATACATATTAATAAAAATTAAATTCATACTTTATATATTAGTTTTGTTAGTTTTATTTGCTTACCAATAAAGTTATACTTATATTTTAAAATTTTAATTTATGTTTTAGTTTTAAGGTAAAATGCATTAATTAAAAATAGAACATCAAGAGTATCATTGTGGAAGGAAAGTAATGTTTATTTGCTTAATCTCTCCTCTCTTTTCTAGTGTGTATTTAATTCATCTCACTCCAACAAAGTTAGGTGTGCATGTGTACTAAAAATACGTCACCAAAAACTTAATACTATCAATTAAGATTAGATATTATCTATTAAATTTGATTTAATTCATTATTTATTTCGATTTGATCTAAAAAATTAGATATTCATAAATTTTTGGAACAAGGTAAATATTAAAAATTAATATTCAGAAAACAAAATAAATCATAAATACTAAAAAATTCAGCGTTGAATATCTATTATGCTTTAATTTTTATACAAATAGAGATATCTCTACAATTAAATAGAGAGTTATAAATGTATTATTTTATAAAATTATTATTTTAATAATTTAATTTATAAAATTACTTATAAAAGTATTAAATTAAGAAAGAAATATAAAATATTTATAAAAACTACAATTTTATGAAAATATGTATTATAAAAAATTAATTAATTTTAAAAATTTATAAAACATATAGTTTCCCTCATTTTTACCTTTTTGTTTTATATTATATAAAATATATTTCTCTGAAATAAACTTATATAGATTTTTAATTTATTTGTATTGAACAAAGTGATTCGTAAATATATACAAATATTGATAAATTTTTGGATATTCAAAAAATTAAATATCCGTATTTTTCTGAAATAAAAAAAAATATATATCCATAAACTATAAATTAAATCACAAATACGAAAATTTATGGTATTATCTACCCCATTCTCACCCCTACTATAAATGGCAATGTGGAGTAATCTCAATATACTCGTTTCTGTAAACATGAAATTTTTAGACTGTCTAATCTCTGCCATGTTAATTGCAGTGGCAAAATTGAATTTGGATTCGAATATATTTTGATGTTTTGCATTTTAATACAGATTCGGTTACATTTTTCTCCAATAATATGCTTTATGAACCACCAGGTGGTGGTGTAATGATAGATTGAGTTGCTAAGTAATCTGAATTTGAAGATATACTACATTTCTACTATATTTTATTTTGTGGCTATATATATATATAAAATATATTTTAAATTTCATTTGAATATTTGGAGACGAGGTCTATGTATAGCATGCATTTTTATAAGTCTGGAATATATCTATTTTTATTCAAAAAAATATGCTTTCTGTAAGAATGACCAACTTATGTTAATAAGACTGAAAATACAACGGTCCTGGAGTCCAGTAGGGTCCAATAATATTAAAATAACCTATTTTAACTTTAGATTTATAAATGCACAAAATAATATTCGCCCTGGCCAAAAAAATATACAACTGGTGTTCAATGTTGATGCATAAGTTATTTAAAAATTAGATATGTAAAAAGGAATATAGATATATTATTTAGTTATAACTAATACTCCATTCGTTTCATATTATTTGTCGTTGTAGAAAAAAAAATTTGTTTCAAAATAAGTGTTGTTTTAGAGTTTCAATGCAAAATTCATTAATAAGATTCTCTATTTTATTTTTCTATTAGTTGAAATATGGTTAGATGTATAGATAATTGTGTTTTTATTTTAGAAATATATAAAATCATATGTTTTTTTAATATGTATGCATAAATCTAGAACGACAAGTAATATGAAACGGAGAGACTAAAAATTTATGTAGCAAAAAAAACTAATAAAAATTTGAAAGTTATTTAATTAAAAAGCATAAATTATATTTGAGCACTAACCCCAATACAACAAAACCCTCTAAATTACGTATTTTGCTTTTAATTGGTTGTTTGATGATAACGACGAAATATAGATAAATGCAGTCAACAAGGCTGCTAGAAATTGTGTCAAAATCTATTTATACCAGTGAAAGCAAATTAAGATTGCAATTAGGAGTTTTGGAGACTGAGATTATAAATGAGAGACGAAATTAGTCAAGCAAGACGACTTCGTCTAATTTTCTAATATATTAATTTTCTTAAAAAAATTGGATATGACAAAGCTGCAATCGCCGTTATAGTCTCCATAAATACACATTCATAATAATACAACGATCTATCAAATGCATGATTTTTATTTTTTGAATGCATGAAGTTGGATGTGCAAAATAAATTAACAGTAACAAAAGATTGATACCAACACATCAATATCTGCTAGGTTAACTCTGTATATTATCACACTTACTTGGTCCTATAATATAAATGTGATAAGAAAGGAACAGTGGCAGACACAGAGACACCAAGGCCGATGACAACAACGATAAAGATCATCGACAAATACATTTGGAACATAATCATCGCTACCATCAAGAACGGTGCTTTCAGCTATGATGGAGTCTTTAAAGTCTCTGTAAAATAGTCCTTTTAACCTTAAACACTGAATAATAATAATAATGTATATTGGATATAATAATACTCTCTTTGTTTCATATTAATTGTCATTCTGGATTTATGCACACAGATTAAGAAAATATTTAATTTTACATATTTTCAAAATAAAAATATTATTACCAATACACCTAACCATATATTAATCAATACAAAAAAATAGAATATTACTAATAAATTTTGCATTGAAAACCGAAAACGACATTTATTTTGAAACAAAAATTCTACTTAAATGATAAGTAATTTGAAACAAAATAAATATTGTCAATAAATTTTGTATTAAAAACCGAAAACAACACTTATTTTAAAACAAAAATTTTACCTTACAACAACAATTTGAAACATGTAATAAAGGGCGCAACTGTATTATTGAATGCATTAGAGTAGTTTAGAAGAAATTTCCAAGTGATGGGAATTATTGAAACTTTCCTTTGGCGGCATAAAAGTGAAATATATATAGGGATATATATATATATATATGTGATATATAACTGAAATTTCCTGCTGTATCTATAATGGAAAGATACTTGAAAGAGTTGTAAGTTTAAGGTCTTTTCTCATTTGGATGCTTCACCTTATGCATTATACATATGTATAGTCATTATTAAAAGATACCACTCCTTGATGTGCTGTCGCCATATATACAATACTTGTCCATACCATCGTATTCGAGTAAATATATGTATAAAAAGAAAATAATATATTGATCTTTTATTGTTTTGGGGGTTTCTGGTTATGACTTTAATAACTTATTATATACATGCAGTTGTTTGTACATTTACATGTATACATGCACATGGGGAGCTATGTTGAATTGTTGAGTCTACTCTCTCGTTTATTTCTTTTCATTTAATTTAATCCTTCCATAGAGTCCATAATGAGTCAATCTGATTCTCACTTTCATATAAATTTTTTGTACATGATTATATATAACAATCAATAAATGAGTTTTATCTTAATCGAGGCACCCCCATCTGTATCTTTATAAACAAAGAATATTAAAACAAAATTTCTAGTTTTGGTCCAGCATGCTGCATGTGATCAGGTTTTATAAAACAAACATGACAATGTGTATATACCATGTAAAATTATTCATATATACAGAAAAAGCAGAACAATATATTTGGCCCAGAGTTATGGTTGGAATGTCATTGATGTTCTTGGAGTACTTTGTTGTTGGTACAAGAGTAGTTTTCTAGAACATAAAATAATGAATTTAACTATTTTGCAAGAACGCAAATGTATTTGTTACTACAAAGATTTCATTATATGCTCAAAAATTAAAGTTTTTTATAGTTTATAATTGCAAAATTTTAAGGAAGTACATTCGAATGGTGTCTATGCAAAAGTTTAAAGGAAGCAAAATTGTATTTAAAACGAAAAAAACTGTTTTTTACAATATTTGCCTGAAATTTTTTTGAGTTCTAAACTAAAAAGAGCATGCTAAACCTTTGATGAGAACTAAAGATAAAGGCTGTGATTATATCTTCGAGGGATTTGATGGACATAATGCGGTTGCAAATCTCTACTCAGCTCACTATCTAAACATTCATCAGCCTTCCATAATATATCAAGTTCAATATTTTATTACTCTTTCTGTTTCAATTTAGTTGTTATTGTACAATAAATTTTATATTTTAAAATAAATATTGTTTTATAATTTCAATGCAAAATTTGTTAATTTGATATACTATTTTTTATAGGTAAAAATATGATTAGTTGTATAAGTAATAATATTTTATTTAGAAAATATGCAAAATTAAATGTTTTCTTAATATGTATACACAAACTTAAAATACAACCAAAATAAAATGGAGTGAGTAATGAATACTCCCTCCGTTTCTAAATGATATATTTTAGGATTTTCACACTTTTTAATAAAACATATGAAAACTTAGTTATAAATGCATAGTTTATGTAGTTTTATATTTTCTATACTTTTAAACCAATAAGATTTTAAAAAAAGCAATTAATGTTAGAGCTTCATAATTTTTTATTATTAGTTGACAAAAATTATATTGGAAATATAAAAAATGTATTTTTTTGAAACATTTTTTTTTTAAAATGTATCTTTTTGAAATGGAGGAAGTATTGACCAAGGTAACAACAAGATTTCGAATCATTCTTACTCTTGTTTTATTGCATCATCCGAGACGCAAGCATTTTTATTTTTTTGTAGGTGAGAGGCAAGCATATTCCGCCTATATTAACTCTTAAAATACGATATTTTGTCACGGAAAGACATTAAACTAGTCGACTATGTCTTAAGTATCACGTTTGTGTTAAATGTGAAAATTGTCTTAATCCGTTCTGGTAGCAGGTACGTTGTTCATTCACTTTCGTAACCCGTTAGAATTAATGATATAATAGGCATGAATAATTTATTACCTTAAATCTTCTTTAAAATAGATTTTGTATTTAGCGGTTTATAAACAAGTCAACGTGACTGAATACAAATAAATTCAGTATTAATAAATTACAGCCTAAAGTAATAGCCTCTAGCACATCTTTTCAATTATTATTTATATACTGTATAAATTATTGTCTCTATTATACTATACTAGAAAGTAAAATGCTAAGATTATTTTTGTAAGGTAAAAAAAGATTAGATAATTTATTGAACGTTTATTGCTTACTAGTGTTAGGTATATCACAAGCAAGTTATCACCCGTTAGAATTAATGATATAACAGGCATGGATAATTTATATCTTAAATTTTCTTTAAAATATATTTTATCCGTTTCATATTACTTGTCATTCTAGGTTTATACACACATATTAAGAAAACATATAATTTTGTATATTTCTAAAATAAAAATACAATTACTTATACATTTAACAATATTTCAATCAATAGAAAAAGAAAGTGGAGAATCTTATTAATAAATTTGGTATTGCAACTCTAAAACGACACTTATGTTGAAACGAAAATTTTTCCCTACAACGACAAGTAATATAAAACGGATGGAGTATTTGTATTTAGTATATGGAGTAATGCCTTTTTAATTTGTTCATGACTGCATTTTTCACTGCATTTTGCAGTAAATTATGCAGTTGGGTTGGTGATGTTCTTAGCGGGTCATAAACAAGTCAACGTGACTGAATACATTTAAACTCAGTATTAATAAATTATAGCCTAAAGTAATAGCCTCTAGCACATCTTTTCAATTACTATTTATTTACTGTATAAATTATTGTCTCTATTATACTATACTACAAAGTAAAATGGTAAGGGTACAATTAACTTTGACTTTTAGCTTTGGGTTTTAATAAAAAAATAATTTAAAAAGTAATGGGTTCCACTCACTTTTAAGAACTGTTTCTTCCTCTTCTTCTGTAAAGATAGAATTTTGGGAAGTTTTTGAACTGTTCACAACCTCCACCGATACGTGACGATTTGCGATTGGTTCTCTTTTAATTATTTTTTTAATCAAACCAAAAAAGAATTCAAAAACCTATCTATAAAATTGTGCATGCGTTGAACATGCTCTAAGATTATTTTTATAAGGTGAAAAAAGATTAGATAATTTATTGACTATTGCTTATTAGGTATATCACAAGCAAGTATCACCGGAGCAAGCTTTGACACCCATTGTTAAGAAAATTATTTGAAATGGAAACCTCGCTTAACAGATTAACCTGTTTTTTTTCTTTTGAAACAGAATTGTACTCTTAACCTGAGTTTTTTTTTTTTTTGAGTCAGTTAAAGACATAATGCAATATATTTGTAAACTCAGTTTTTTTATCACAATATATAGGGAGATGACGGTATCAGTGTGTAAACAAGGACTTGATTTACACACTATAATCTTACTGTTTCATTATTCACCAAGAACAAAATACAACTATAAGCTCAAGATCACTTTACTGTAAATGTGAATGTGTAGGGGATAAAACACACAGAGCAAAGAAAGAAACAACTTGTACTCTTGATGGCCATGTCCTCTTTTTCCTTCTCTTCAACCTTCTATTTTTTTCCCATCAGTCTCATATTTTCTCTACCTCTTGTTTTTGTGAGAGATGTAAAAGTGGCTTTTCCTGCAAAAAATTAGGTTACAAAATTTATATAGTGTCATTGTAAAACTTTGGACATAATCTCAATTATCTAAACTTATTTTCTGGCGAAAAAACAAAACTAGGTAAAATTCGCCCAACACATCACTTGATCGATCAATTCATTAACCAAATTGATTGATTTGATCTTCACAAAAAGTCTGAGAGCAAGCCATCGATCGCTTTGCATCTTTTGGCAAATTAGCCTTAGATCGATTAATTCATCAACATTGATTCACTGATCCAGTGAGACCAGTGCTCACATTCAACAGATCTTCACTTTGGGTGTTGGTCACATGTGCTTGCGACCATTGTCGATGAAATTTCATAACCTTATAAATTTACCTCAATTATGAGATGATTTTGAGACCTTCCATAGTCTCTATTACTGAACCATTCTTGCAAAAATTTCTGGTTTCACCATCATAAAACAACCATGCCACTTTTACCGGCGATACTCAGCTCTAAACAGAATTGTTATATACTTCTTTCAGACTTGATAATCTAAACATTTGGTTATTTCCCAGATTTAACCATCTATTTTAACAAGATAAGATGAATTAGGTTAAATGAGGAGTGTCATAGTTAGTAAAATACTAAATAGTGATACAATCAGATTTTAATCCTATTTAATAACTGCAAGTGCATATATTTATGCGGTAGTATCTAGGGATCAAATCTTTAAAAATCAAGGTTACACTGTGAATCTATGAGAAAAGAATCAAGCTAGAATGAAGATGGCTTGTTTTATGGTTTCCTATTGAAAATAATGTAGAGAACAAAATGTAAACAAATTTTAACTTATGAATGAAAATGCTAGAGAGTGGATAATTCTCATGAAAACATCAATCATGAAATGAACGCTAGACATGGAATATGATTTAGTGTCGTTCTCAATTCAAATAACACGATTAGTTTAATCTTTTTCTGCAGTGCTAAACCATATGTTACATAATCCAAGAGACTTAACTTTCGTTGAGCTTTGGATCCTAAACATGCAATTTACATGTTTGATATGTTCACAAATTCCTTAACAAGTTTTTTGGGCTACGAATACTTGCTCATCTAAATTTATTCGGGTGTTTAAACATCTATTTCCAGTACGCTAAAAACCTATAAATAATGAAGTAAAATCTATTATAAGCAATAAGATTAATCTAGACAAAAAAAAATTGTTTATTCACTCATCTACTAAATCAGTTTTAACGATTCATGGATTCTTTCGATTGATCATATTCTAACTGGTGGATTATTCATGCAAACAGAAAACACATAAAATAATTGAATAATACATTGAATCAAAAGAAGTCAAAATAGGGATTCACAAAAACTCCTCAAAGCAGAGTATTGATTCGTCTTCCTGACACTTACAAATCTTCTAAGCATATTGTCCGTAGAAAGTTGCAAAGATTAATCGAAAACAGAATGTGGTTCGAAATTACCTAAATTTTTTTTTGATGAATTGTTGGTTCATGGGTTATTTTAGTGATTTTTCGGGATATTATCTAAGAATCTGAACAAGAAATGTTATCGGTATTTGTTGCCTTCATTATCGGAGATATTTTAAAGAAGGTTTCTCATGAAAAACTTTGATATGCGTTTTAAAAACTTTTGAATTTTTTTCTATTTTAATACTATTGGTGAAAGACTTATATTATATAATGCCAAAAAAGACTTTAATGTTATACTCTCCCATGCGGATGTCCTTAGCAACGCAATAGAACATTTTGATTTCAGGTTCAACGCTATAATATGAGATAACAAAGTCCTATAATCTGAATTCTGAGATAACGAGTGGGTAGCACAGTGCTACTTGGATCACTCACTTCTTTGATTTAAATCAAATTTAAGACCACATGCCCATTTACAAAGATCAATTGGATCTTTGTTCTGTATTTTTTTCTACGGTTTATATTAACAAGATGGATAAAGATTATGTTTTTTTTTTGAACAAGGATAAAGATTATATCATTTCGATAAATAGTACTAAAATTTTTTATCACAAAAATAGTTTCTAAAAAAAAAAATGACCAAAATATATCATAAAAGAGGTAAATATATACTTATATTCCTAGTGTTAACTAATATAGACTTAAGGGATGGAGTTTTGGGGTCAAAGTTTTAAATTTTAAAATATTAAAATTTTTAAAATAAAAAAATGCTATTTGAGAAAATTGACCTATCATTTTTGATAAGTCATATTTAGAAAGGCTATAAATATCAAAATACATGTCCATTTCTACTTTTTTTCTTTTTTTTTTTTTTTTTTTTTTTTTTTTTTTTTTTTTTTTTTTTTTTTTTTTTTTTTTTTATTNTTTTTTTTTTTTTTTTTTTTTTTTTTTTTTTTTTTTTTTTTTTTTTTTTTTACTTTAGTTGCTTGCTTTAGTTGTCCATTTCTACTTTAGTTGTAAGAGCAAGTGCAATGGGGCCTCTTAAGAAGTTCTTAAGAGGTGTGGGTCCCACAAAAACTAAAAACCCACCCCATAAAACTCTTCCCTAAGAGGTGTTCTTAGGTGAGTTCTTATACTGTTCATGGGTCCCACGACACGTGGCGGCCCATGATTGGCTACTTTTTTTAAAAAAAAAAAAAAAAATTGACAAAAAAGAAAAAAAAAAAAGTAAGAGCCCTTAAAGGGCTCTTAGGGTTGCACATGCTCTAAGTACTTGCTTGAAAGTCAAATGATATTTGTAATAAGATCCTTTGCACAGTTCTTTGTTCATTACACAGACAGAATGTTGATAACAAAAACAATGAATTATAGCCACAAATCTAATAGGCTTACATGAAGAATATATCTCTTCTAAGCTGGGCTTTTATATATTTGAGGGCTATAAAACGTGATCAAAGTCACATTGTACACATATTGATCAGTCACATACTTAGAGCACGTTCATTGGTGTTTCTTAGCACGATATCTTAGGGTAATTAGGTTTTAAAAAAAAAGATAAAATGGCATTAATCGAAGAGGCGTCTCTTAATTAGGGGAAGGAATGAACGTCTCTTACTCGCCACGCGTCACAAAATAATTGGAAAGAGGTTTTGGTGTTGCGTAACTCTGGTCTCTTTCATTCTCGCGTCTTCTCTCCTCTACTCGGCGATATGGCGATTTTTCTCCTTATTGGTGGACAACGAAACGGTGTCTTTGTCGATGTTCATGAGACAGATATCAGATGCCATCACTGCGCATGACCTCTTACGAAAAACTTGGTACTTTCTGCAATCCAGCATCAATTTTTTTATAATACAGACCTCTCTATTGCAGATGATCATTATAGAGGAAGATTCATTCTTTTGTATGTATACTTAATTAGAATCTGATTGATTTTAGGAACCAGTGAATGGACTGTGGCTCCCTTCATCAGGGATAGCTTTTCTATGGCAAGTTCTGTTCAAGAAATTTGATTTCTTTTGGCCAAGTTCGACTCTTTTAGTGTAACTATAGCTTGCTTCACTTGTAAAAAGATTGTCTTTTGACTTTGAGGATGCAAAGACTTTCCCTTTTGTTTTTATTTCAAATGGATTAAAAGGGTGTTATTAGTTATCTATGTTTTCAAGGAGATAACAAAATGCAAAAGTCTACAGCATCTCCTCTGTAAACACACACAGCACAGTTCTCGCTTTTGTTCATTTTCTTTCTCTATTTTGTATGTCAAGAAGTGAGGTTCTTGGTGTTACTTTTATTTTATAAAACCCACTAGTTCTAAAGAAAGCTTAAGGGCTTTATTGTTTTGGTGTTTCAGAGTCTATTCTCTGTCCATGGATCATTCTTATCACTCATATAAAGATGTTTCAGAGTCCATTCTATGTCCATGGATCATTCTTATCACTCATATAAAGAAAGCTCGACTCATACAAGGTTCATTTGTGCTTTTTCAGGAGTTAAGAGAACCATTTCATCTCGTTCCAGACTGCTAGAACA
>MU109534.1:1748-15566 GCA_012274485.2 Sinapis alba | reverse complement strand
TTTTTTTTTTTTTTTTTTTTTTTTTTTTTTGAGCAAGCATATGTGATTTTCTTAATTGGAAAAATGCATCAATTATGTGAAATTTACAAATATTTCTTAAGAGTGGATCATTCACTACTACTCGGAGCCTACCCTGTCCACACTCTTCCTTCCCCTCTCAAGCTGATTTGAGTGGCCAATGCTCTTCCGAGTTTTGTCATGGCAGTCAAGGCTTCTCCTGGACCGATCCAGATGGTGGTGATTCCTGAGTTTGCTGCTGCTGCTACTCTTCTTCCACCGACTCATTGCCGGCAGCGGCTTACGCTCTGTGCTCTGCCTCGGCTTCTCTCTCCTGTCCACACTCTTCCTCCGAGGAGGTCCATCATCATCTCCCATGATTCCGCTGCGGCAAGGCAACCTCTCTACTGTTGTGATGAATTTCTTGAGGTGACTCATGTATTCAGGGTATTGTTCAAGATCACAGTGGTTTCCTCCTTCCACCCAAAGCGGCTCATACTTGTCTTTGCACAGTTCCCATAGTTGTTTCCCATGACAACAGTCCACTACTTCATCCGAAGTTCCCTGCAGCACATTTCATATCATATATATAGATATTTAATAAACTCGAAAGTTAAATGTATCTCAAAAGCCTAATCCCCGTAACTAACTTACATGAATGATGAGAACAGGGCAATCGACATATGGGATTTTGTCGATGTTCTGTAAATAAAAATGCACATCGCTGTAACGAGATTTGTAGAGTGGGACAAATTAAGGAAGAAATGAAAGCAATTATCTCTATTTACCTTGTAGATGTCGAACCAATAGGTTTTCTTAACGGAATACATCACTCTTAAACCGGAGAGAATGGGGCTATGGAGTACGACGGCTCTCAATAGAGGGAACTGGGAAGCAAGGTGTAATGTGGGACCGCTCCCTACAGACTGGCCGTAGAGGATAATATCTTCCTGTTTAGAGCCGTAGGTTTCTTCAAGACTCTTATAAACAGCTTCGATATCAGCATACGTGTTTTGCTCACTCGGCTTCAATCATAAGAATGAAACAAATGCTTAGTCTTAAATGGAATAATGTAACCCAATCACTTGAGGTTGATGGTGGTAATTAGAGGGACAAACCTTTCCAGTTGATTGTCCATACCCGGAGTAATCGTATCTGCAAACAAAATAGCATTAGTAACTTAACTAATCAAATATCGCAAAGGCTAACTGATTTGAAACAGAGAAATCTTATTAGTCCAACATTTAACAATAAAAAAAAACATGTTTCTCCAACACAAGAAAAACAGAACCAACAAATAATCTTACAAAAAAAAGAGAGAAAAACATGGTCTCTCAGTTGTCTAGGGAAGAATAAGATGAGGCCAAAACCAAACCAAATCAACAGAAAATAGAAAGAATATGTACTCATTTAAAAAATAAATATATTTATATATCATTAAGAACCAATCAAACACAAGTAAAGAAAGATATACCCCATGAGATTAACCTTGAGATGGATGCTAAGCTCGATGAAGAGCTCATACATCTGTCCCAGATCAGTGGCGTTTCCATGCGAGTAGAGCAGCGTCGAGGTAGCCATTGGGTGCCTCACATACATGGCCATTATCTCCGTGCCTCGTCGGGTCTGAAGCTTGTGGATTTCCACGTTTTCTCGGTGTGGGTAAGGGGCGAGAAGCAACAGTCCCGTCACTTCCTCCGTGACCACCTTGTAAGACGGCGGACTCGGCGGGAAGAAGGCGAACTTCGCCGCCACCGAAGACGTCACCCCTCCCATCTCCTTCCTTCCTCACTCGGTCTGTGTCTACTCAAATAGCATTCCCCTTGTGATTCTTGAGATTTGAAGCTTTTTGTTCTTCTTTTTCTTGGGAAGAGATAGACGGAGACTGCTAGTATTCAGCAATAACAAGTGGCTTTTTACCAGTTTGTTTACATTCTTCTATGTTTCTTTTCATGATTCCAAGGCTAAAAATATGCAAAAGCTGATAACTAGTTTCGACAAGGTAATGTGACTATGTCCATCTAGTTTGTGTAGGGGTTAGGTTTGAGCAACGTATCTTCTTTGTGATTTACGTTTTATATCAATATCCAACACTCTTGCTTAAAACATCAAAAAGAGTATAAGTAAGAACACCCAAAAAAAAAAAAAACATATAAGACTTTTGATCTGAAAGTTTATCCCCAAAATAATGAATAGGACTTTTTTTAATATATAGATGTTGAGCTGATATTAAATAGTAGTATCAAACTATTAGGTGTATTATCCACGGCCAATAGAAGTGGACAATCTATTATTGAGAGAGAAAAAACTTTTCCCTCCAAGCAGAAGGATTACACTAATAATTCCAAAGTGTTTTGCTAAGACATAACAAGGTGGACAATAGCATGTGGGAGGGGATGAGGAGGGTTGGTAATTTCATAAAACCATGTGTTAAAAATATATATTAATAAAATTTAATTGAAAAGGTTATTTTAACAATGTTTTGTATATTTTTTCTTTTAAGTTTCATTTGAAATTTCATCTTATTTTTCTTTTTTCAAAGTTTTCATATGAAAACATAATAAAGAGGGAGAAAGCAAATAGTTTCTTTTAAAGTGGTGGGTCATAACTCCCCACCATTGACAACTTCAAAATCTTGTTTTGCAGAAAAATATAAAAATGAGGAAAAGCATATATAAATCCATTATAGAAATAGTTTATTATTGAAAATGATAAGGAATACTTCAATCAAACATTGTCCATGAAGGCCAAACCACAGTACTGGCCAATTCTCATACAAAGACACTTGAATTATTGTTTAAATAAATAAAATCAAATTTTAAGTAAAAAAAAAGGAACCGAGAAGAGGAAGACGCACGTGGGTCATGCATGGTATAGCCATGTTTTTTCTTCAATCTAGAAGTTGTAGTTCTGGTCTTGGTCAAGGAGCTTATCATCGTGACAACAAGCGAAGCTCATGTACTTCTCCATGGGACGGTGGCAATCGAAGCAGTTCATCTTCTCCGGAATCCGACCGCTCCGAGCATTGATGTGGAAATCAAAGTGGCTGCATGGTTTCCCGGTTTCCAGGAGAATCTCGTCGTGGTGGTGGTCGTACATTGCCTTGGTGTAGCCTTTAGTGGGAACGTGAGTTTTCCAGGTTCGGTGGTAGACGGTCACAGTCCTCTCAATGGCACCGTGAGTTATCATCACTATCTCAGGTCCTTTGCTCAGCAGTGCCCATCCTCCAAGCTTGTCGTAGCTTAGTATCTTTTTGATTCCTTGCATCACCTAATCGATTGATAATACACCGTATGTTGTATAAAAAATCTCACATTGAAAATATGTAAGGTAATATGTAAGAGATTTGGCTCACTCTATTTATAGCTAATTGGTTTTAGGTTGGAACATATGTTATGAAAGAATAAAAAACAAATCCAACGTAATAGCTAGCTAGGTTAGTAATAGTACGTACCTCGTCGTGATCATCAGCTTTGCCGAGTTGAATCTTGGAGTAGAGCATACTCTCGAGTCTAGCCCAGAAGAACCACATCAATGCAGGCTCGGCCCAACTATGGCTCAGATTTTCAGCCCTGACGGCTTCACTGATCCGCCTGATCTGTTCCCTGTGGCTGTGGTTACGTTTACCAACATAAGCCATCTCCAGCTTCACGTTGGAATCTTTGGCCGTTGCTTTGGCTGCCATTGTGAACCTTCTTATCCAGTCCAAGTCATCTCCTCCGTACAAGAATATGTAATTTTCCGGGTTTATCTGTAATTAATCAAATCGTCTCATTTTGCATCCTATTTAAAAATATATTTCATTTAGATCTGATCATGAGAATCTCTGCACTAATTAAAATCTGAATTGAAATAACGGAACTAACCAAACTTACCAAACTGAACTAAGCGAAGTATGACAAAAAAGAACTAAGCAAAGTTCCCTAATTGTAGTTTGAATGTTTGAGTTTTAATGAAAGTTGTCTTTCAGAAAAGAACTAAACAAAGTAACCAAAATATAAACCAAAATAACCAAAATTAACCGAATTAACGGAGTTTTATTCAATTCAAACCGAAAATTTAACCGAGCTAACCGTAAAACCGAAAACTTTGGCAAAAAAATTTGAAACCAAACTTTTCGGGTCACTTCAGTAAGATTTTGACTGATCCGAACTAACGAATTCCAAACTAACTGACCCGAACTAAGTGAAGAAACCGAACCAGCAGGCCTAGATGAGACTGTGGTGTCTAAAATGGAACGTTTTTCTACTCCCCCAAGTTAATTAATATATTAGGTTCAAACCAGATGTCTTAAATTATTACCCAATTGAAAATGACAGAGTCGATGCCATCAACGATGAGGTTAAGCGTAAGGGTCTCCCTCCTCCAGAGCTCTTCCTCACGAGCTCTAGTGAAAGGGAAAGCTTCAGTTCCCCAAATCCAGATCATGTGAAGCGCATTGAGACTAGCCTCGTTGCCTTGTGGGTCAAGCACCACAAGTATTGGCTTGTTCATGAAATGCCATCTCTCTCTCATAAACTCCACCGCATGTCTCTCTATCAGCTTCGGACTGTCCACTGTGTACCATGGCATAGGCGCACGGAGAGCCTCGAATTTCTTCTGCAGGCTCGGAGATCTTTCAAAATCTTCCATAGGATCCACTATCGGAACCCACACAACCTCGTAAGGCATATGGCTCTTACCATCTATTCCCAGCAAGTTACTCCTCGACTCTGTGTATATTTGCTCGAAAATAGATAGCTCGTCTTCCAATATGTTGAGGTCAGAGATGAGAAGCAACACTGTCTTCCTCCTCAACACATCCAAGTGAACCTGCATGCAGCAAGATTCATATATAGTACATTAGATTGCATGCATGAATAGGCTCTAAAAGTTGACAGAAACCTTTCTCTTGGTGGAACCATCTTGCAGTGGTGTGCTGTGGTTTTTAGGATGAATCAAGGCCGTGAGAATCTTCATGTTATCAATGTGAGTAGTGTCGAATAGAGAATGCAACATCTTTAAGGATTCTGAGCTCCTCTGCTTCTCTGCAAATTCATCTCTTAATTTATCAACAAAGAGAGAGATGAGGTCATGATTATTACAGGGTTCTTGTTCTTAGCATAATTTAATAATAGTTTCTTAACTTTTTTTAGTTAAAATTAAGAGATAATTCTTATATTAAGTTAAGAACTCTACCCTAAAAACCCTGAAATAATCATGCCTTGAGTGTGTTGAATTTAGACCGACTGTACTACAAACCTATGTGACGGTAGCAAAGCCTCAAGGTCTCAGCGAGATGGTCATGAATGTTCTTGAGCTTGTTAGCTAACATGGACGTTTCCCATGAATCCATTTGAGTGTTCATCATCCTGATAAAAGTAAAAATTAATTAATATCGTTGAAGTCGCAACTCAAAGCAATAAAAGATATATATATATATAACAAGTCTTATCGTAACTCGTGTCCCATAGCAGTGATCATGTTGATCTGAGAAATGCAAGCCACGATGCTTCTTATGGTCCAATAAACAGCGATTGGAATGGTAGAGATGATTCTTGATAGATGAGGATCGTCCAGTGTAATGTAGCGATCAGGTAACTCGCTGAGTTCCACTACACATGCGGTGACGCTCTTCATCTCACGGATGAGATCATTGAGCCCATGGGATACAGACTCGAGGGTCACTCTGTTCTGAACAGGGACGAGCTTAAGCATAGCTAGGGACTTAGCGAGCTGGTTCTTTGAGTGGAAGTGAACCAGAAGCCAGAATTCTCCGTAGTTCAACGCAAACGCGGCTAGAGTGAGGACTAGCTTGCCGTGCCAGTGGAAGCTCGACAGGTGTTCAAACACTGACATTGTTATCTCATGTGCGTCTGATCCCGTCAGCGACTTGTAGGCTATCTGCAATAATTGAAGAAAAAATAATGGGCAATTCTTTTATTTTTTTTAAGTTTTTTGTCACAAAATAGCTTTCGAAAAATAAAATGATCAAAATATTATTTTTTTTTTGAAATTTTGATTTTTTAATTTTTTTTTTTGAAATTTGAAACTCCATCCCCAAATACACTATTTTAACTCTTACATTAAGTCTAGATTAGTTAACCCTAGGGTTATACATGCATTTATATGCATTTTTAACTTTTACTAAAACATATTTGGGTCATTTTCTTTATTAAGAACTATTTTTGTGAAAAACAAATTAAAATGAATTATCTAAGAGAATTTCTCAAAATTAATAGCCTTAAAAAAATATAATAGCCTTTATTGCTTGGTTTACAAGTTATGTTGTAAATTAGGTTTTGGTGGTGGTACATGGTACGTATGGTTTAAAACTTGGATTTCCAATTCGAGATAATTAATTAAAGCAACATATGTTATAAACCGATAAAGTTCAATATTTATCATGAAGTCTACCAATATTTTCTAATGAAGTTATGCTACCTCGCAGGCGACGCGATCGATAGCGTATGAGACGCTATCAAGAACGCTCATCATGCTTGATTGCATCAGTTTATGATCCTCCGTAGGCAACGGGAGCATCTGGTAAACTCAAACAAGTGCTTAATTTAATATTATATATCACAGGAATAAAGCAATGACATATATTATTGATTCATGCATGCATTATGCGTATGTGTATATTGTATACTAACGGAGGCGTTGGAGTCGTCGGAGTCAAGAGTGGCACGATCGAGAATATCTTCAACGAGAGAGAGAAGGCCACGCACTTGGACTTCGCGAGCATCAGGGGAGTGTGTTTGTTGGATGAGTTTCAGCATCATGCTTTCGTCTGATGACATCGTTAGTCCCGCGGTCGTCGCAGCAGCTGGTACCATCTCTGTTGTCTGAGTTTTACCAGCTCTGCTGCTGTGGCCTGCCAGTTGCTGAGCTTGCTGGGACTTTATCAGTGACTCCATTCTTGTGAAGAGAGCTGAGAAGAAGTGGGAGTTTTGACTGTTGATTGTGTGTGTTCTGTGAGTCATTAGAGACTCGAGATTTTCCTACCTTATAACCATTGTAAAATTGGGTATCAACTTCTTTGCTTCTGAAACAATTTAGTGCAAGTCTACAAGAATATATATTATTATTTTATAATAATAAATTGTAATTTTTAAGAAAATTAATGAGAGAATTTCAATTATACCACAAAGTTTGCTACTTTGCTTTGATTCTAATGTTACTTCCCCTCATGCCATGGAATTTTAAGGATTATGTCATTTACTTTTAGTTACTTTATACATATGTATATATCGCATATCGCTTAATATATACATATATATGAACAAAAGGGTTTGAAATTTGATTCTTTTCTCTGATTTGGGTAAAACTATGGAGTATAGTCTTATAGATAAAGCTAAAAAGAAGCAAAGCTAGAGTAGCCAAGGATAGATATACGAATCAAATGCTTTTTTCTTTTTTTTTTGGAAATTCTTTTTCTAATACTTATTTCGTTTCATTTTAATTGTCGTTTTGAGTTTATGCACACATATTAATAAAACATATAATTTTATATATTTTCAAAATAAAAATACAATTATCTATATACCTAACCATATTATGACCAATAAAAAAAAATAAACTAAAGAATCTTATTAATAATTTTTATATTGAAACTATAAAACGACACTTATTTGGAAACAAAATTTTTTCTCTACAATGATAATTAAATCAAAAAGAGGGATTAGTGATTTTTGGTTTTTGTTAATATCGAAAATAAACGTTACTGAAAAATTTAATCTGCATGATTTGCTGTCTTTTAAAATTTTTAGCATAAACATGTAATTTGGATTTTAGATTGAATTTGTAGGAGACACAGTACCGATCATGACATAAGAAAGACCACAAGTAATTTTATAAAAAATTGGTCACTTTCATAAATTTTGTAGATTATTTTTTAAAAAAAAACTGATTTATATAAATATTTCTTGTGGATCGGAAGCGGGTGTTTGTTGTAATGCTTCCCCTGAGAACTACTAATGAGGAGACAGATATTGAAGAAGATCGTGAGAAAGAGACGGCGCTGTGGAGGAGCTTTTCCAATTGTTCTTCCCCAATACAGGCACGTGTTTTCTTACTTGGAGCTTTGACCAATCAAGTAAAGACTTGACTAATGAAAGACACCAAGTTGAGAAATACATATACTGTTTATAAATTATAAATAACGGGCCTTGGGACCAGACAAAGGCCCAAAATAGAAGGAAGCGGCTCGTTCATAGATATTTTTGGTTTGTGATGAATGGTTGGTTGGTTAAAAACCTAGCGGAACGCGTCACATCCTCACTCTTTCTCTCTTCTCTACGCGTCTTCTTTCGTGGTTGGCGTCGTAGATTCTTAAGAGAGAGAGAACAAAAAAATATCTCCGATTTGGATCTATTTCAGCATCCCTTCCCTCAATTCTATCACAGATAGAACTTGAATCCACCAGGTAACTTGTTCTTCGTTTGTTCGCCGTCCTCCCTTTCTGCTTCAGTGTCTCTCGGGGGACATTTTGTGGTATTTAATTCTATTTTTCAGATTGTGATTCTTCTTTATTTGTATCCAGATCTGTGAGATTGTGGTTGATTCTATCTATTTTGATGTTTGGGGATTATTTTCCTGTTAGTGATGTTGATTTCCCCAACTTAACGAATCTCTCACTCTATTTCATTTGCAGAAGTGTTTGTTTGTTTGATTGCTATGGCTGCTACCGCATCTGCAGTTCGTTACGCACCTGAGGATCATTCTCTTCCCAAGCCTTGGAAAGGCCTTGTGGATGATCGTACTGGCTACTTGTACTTTTGGAATCCTGAGACCAACGTTACTCAGTATGAGAGAGCAGCAGCGTCCTCCTCTCAACCTCCTCCCAAGCTTGCTTCCGTTCAGGTTCAACATACAAATGGTAGTAGTAGCTATGTCCCTGCCAAGGATGGTGGTGTTCAGTACCGTAGAGGCAGCAGTGACCTTGGACATAAGGTTGACTCTGCCTCCAGGTTTTCTGAGGTAATTACCATTTTTACTTGTTTTTTTTTGTGTTCAACTAATTTATCCTGTTTCTCTAGTATTATTTGATACTTGATGTCGATTTTTCTTTCTCAACATGTTATAGGTTGCGAGAAGTGAAGCTCCCTATTCGAATGGTGGACTTGGGAATTCTGCAAGAGGTCCTCCTCCTTCATCAGCTCCTGGGAATGATATTACCCCCGAGGCCTATTGCTTCCGTCATGAAATTACTGTCAGTGTAAGTATCTATCTAGCCTACACCAGTCGCCTTGATCTTTTATTTTCCCCCGCCTCTTTTGTTCCTCTCTTAACTGCCGAACCTTTTATTTCAGTTTAGTAAAAACATATCTTCCACTGTGTTCATCTTAAGCAGCTTACTTTAGATTATATATACATATTAGTTACTAAAACTGTAACTGATACTTTTTATTCTCTCCAGGGGGGGCAAGTACCACCACCTCTAATGTCCTTTGAAACTACTGGTTTTCCTCCTGAGCTTCTGCGTGAGGTAAGAATTAATTTTTGTAGTATATTGAAACCCTCAGACCTATTGTCTTAGTTGTTCATGTCTCTACCAGTTAGCTGGATCTGTGTAGAGTTTTATGCTGCCATCTAATTTACGGAGGTTGACGTTAGATTAGACTTATTTTGTCACCATATTAAAATCACCACCTTAGGTTTAACATTTAGAGTCAAAGTTTATGCAGTATGCACTCTTTTTTTTGGTTTTTGTTTTCCCCAGGTGCGATGTTTGCTCCTGAGAGGAGCTAATGTCGTACACTGTACTACTTCTTGGAGGTCCTTGCAAAATATTTGGAGTGGCCTTTATGGTGGACCAAATTTTTTGGGAAGGGCTTCCAAAATCATTCAAGCTTGCCTGTTAACGGTGTGATGATTCATATCACCACCGGGTCCAGACAGAAGAAAAGGCGTCCTCCTGCTGCAGGTTTCATCAGTAATCTTTTGCCGCCTGCAAATGGGGGGATGGTGCTTCTTCTGACATGAGCCACCATTTCCATAAGCCAAATAAGAACCTTGGTGCCTCCTCTTCTCATAATAGGACCTCCTGGTTCTCTCTGCTTTCTTTAGGTACTCAGTGCAGGTTTCTCTGCTCCAACTCCAATTCAAGCTCAGTCGTGGCCAATTGCGATGCAAGGTAGGGACATAGTAGCCATTGCTAAAACTGGCTCGGGAAAAACTTTGGGTTACTTGATTCCTGGCTTCATGCATCTTCAACGCATCCGAAATGATTCGCGAATGGGCCCTACAATCTTGGTATTGTCTCCAACCAGGGAGCTGGCCACACAAATCCAAGACGAAGCTGTTAAATTTGGGAGGTCGTCAAGAATTTCGTGTACGGTAAGTAAACGTCACTGTTTTTTTATTTGCAATACTTGTTTGGTACTCCTCTAATGTAATACCACTGTTGTTATCGATGCTTCAGTGCTTGTATGGTGGTGCACCAAAAGGTCCTCAGCTGAGGGATTTAGAAAGAGGAGCAGATATCGTGGTTGCAACTCCTGGACGATTGAACGATATCCTTGAGATGAGGCGAATTAGTCTGCGTCAAGTATCTTATCTTGTGCTAGATGAGGCTGATCGAATGCTGGACATGGGTTTCGAACCTCAGATAAGGAAGATTGTGAAAGAGATTCCCACTAAGCGTCAAACCCTTATGTACACAGCTACATGGCCAAAGGGAGTCAGGAAAATTGCAGCTGACTTGCTTGTTAACCCTGCGCAGGTCAACATTGGCAATGTTGACGAGCTTGTGGCTAACAAGTCGATCACACAGGTATGGTTTGATACCACTGCTATCATAATCTTTGGTTCTGCTATGACCATTTAAGCAAAAAATCCAATCTGCCTT
Organism: Sinapis alba; assembly: GCA_012274485.2. Classification (NCBI taxonomy): domain Eukaryota; kingdom Viridiplantae; phylum Streptophyta; class Magnoliopsida; order Brassicales; family Brassicaceae; genus Sinapis; species Sinapis alba. The sequence goes on along the minus strand of MU109534.1, from coordinate 4,738 downwards.
TTTTTCTGGACACAGCACATTGAAGTGGTAGCACCGATGGAGAAACAGAGGAGGTTAGAGCAGATATTGAGGTCTCAGGAACCAGGCTCAAAGGTGATAATATTCTGCTCAACCAAAAGGATGTGTGACCAACTAACTCGCAATATAACCCGCCAATTTGGAGCTGCTGCTATACATGGAGACAAGTCCCAGCCTGAGAGAGACAATGTTCTGAATCAATTCCGCAGTGGCAGGACTCCGGTTCTCGTTGCAACTGATGTTGCTGCTCGTGGACTGGACGTTAAGGACATCAGGTATATATCTTGTAATATTTAAATAACCAGAATTCGAATCCTCTTGATAATACAATTTTGTTGGATTACAGGGCGGTCATAAACTATGATTTTCCCAATGGAGTGGAAGACTATGTTCATAGAATCGGAAGAACAGGAAGAGCTGGAGCGACTGGTCAGGCATTCACATTCTTTGGCGATCAAGACTCGAAGCATGCTTCGGATCTGATCAAGATCTTGGAAGGAGCAGACCAGAGAGTTCCTCCTCAGATCCGCGAAATGGCTGCACGTGGTGGTGGTGGAATGAACAAATTCAGCCGTTGGGGTCCTCCTGGCGGTCGTGGTGGTCGTGGCAGCGACTCTGGTTATGGTGGCAGAGCTAGCTTCGTTTCACGTGACAGGTAAATTGATAAAAACAAGATATATAACTTGTCGGTTACAGAAGAAAATATGATTCTGACTTTGAGATTTGTATAATAATTAGTGGAATGGGAAGCAGAAGCAGTAATGGATGGGGAAGAGGGCGTGAAAGGAGTCGTAGCCCGGAGAGATTCAACAGAGCTCCACCACCGTCTTACTAATGACATTATTATATTATTATTTTTGGCCGATGATGAAGAAACGTTACATTGAAAACAAAAGACGTGTAGTAAAACTAGAATTGTTTGTTTTCTCATGTATTTCCCTTAATGGTTATATTATGTATTATGCTACGACTTCCGCAGACCAACCAATTAAAATCAAATTCTTAGTTTGGCTCATGTTTTCTTACGCAAGAATTTCCTCGTCAACAAAAGTCGTATCTTATCTGCATTAGTGAGTACAGAAGCCTCCTGATCTTGTATGGGAGAAATGCCTTCAAGGTAAACATTGCAAAATAAACCCTTTGATACTGAAGTTTGTTGGCGTTACGAACTTTTGGGAAGTGGGTGCTTCGACTAATGAGTAATGATAGTTGGATTTGGAGAAGTATCTAAGAAACATTGTGTTTGTCTCACTGTCTGAGTCTTCTTCGTTATCTTTTTTTCACCATAACCGGTCGCAATTATTACAATTTCCACTGTCGAAATACTCTCATATATGAAGAAGAAAATAACGGTTTTAGATGGTAATATGTGAATATGGATAAGCCATGGTTTATTAAAAAAATTGCTTATTATATTTGTTAAATAATTATTTAATATTTATTTATCAACAATTTTTTTATTACATCTAAACGTAATATGTATTTTATATACCATGTACTTTTATCCAATTAGATAAAATAGTCAGATAATAAATTATAAAATTATTGTTAGTTCACTGTGTAATTTTCCTTAATTATTTTACTGAGTGAAAGAGACTCTACCAAAGCCAAGATGTCCAATCTGATACAATTCCAACCAAACTCTCTCAGCTTCTACTCTCGCACTGACTCTTGCCTCGTCCTCTCCCTTTAACGACGCCGCTTTCTCCTCCTCCTCTTCCTTCGTCAGGCTCCCATCTCTCTCCACCACAAACCGGTGGTCATCGAACTTTCTGTCTCCTCCGCCGCAACATCCACCACTCACGCCTTTCACCGTCTCTGATCTCCGATGGTGATGAAACCGCTCCTCACGCTCACGGTTAATCTTTTTCCTCCGCTTCTTACTCAGGCCGATACATTTCCGGCCAATCATCCACGGGACCTTAACGAGGGCAAGAGTGAGGAGGTTCACGACGGCGCAGGGACAACAGCAAAGCGCTACACAGTCTGCGATCGCCGCCGCTGCCCACGACCGACACCTTTCCCCGGAGCATTTGACTCTCGGCGCCGCCTCATTATCGGTTCCATTACTCCGGTGGGATCCGCTTTGGTCTTTACGTGAAACTCGATGTGGCTTTTGGTTTCTCTCTTCCTCCATTTATTAAAAATTTATAGTTCCTGCTGGTAAGAAATAAAAATAAAAATAAAAACGCTTAATAGCTGGTAAAACTAGGATATATACATCAAACGTTACATATATATTCGTATATATACGATTTTTGTCCATATGTGAGTATGTGTATATAAGATATATACATTTCTGAATCGTTTGATACGTAAAGAGAGAGATAGGAAAGAGCATCAAAAGATTTTTCCCATGCACTTTAACTTATTGACCAGACAGTTTCAGGTGGATTCAAAACTCACTCACGCTCTCTCTGGCGCGTATTAACTAATGTCCCAGCCAAAAAAAAAAGCCTTTTATTCGATGTGAATATGTGATTACGACCTTAATCAATATTGAGTTCTTTTGAAATGTGGAAGTTATGAAGTTATTGACTGTTAAGATCGGGGTTTTGTGCTTTAATTAAGACTGGTTTGGTCCGGTTAGCTAGTAAATCAAAGGCGTTGAACGAGCGTTTTTTTGTTGATTTGGGAAAAATAATATCTTTTAATTATTTAGTTGTGTGGATGAAAAAGGTGCTAGTCTGTTTTTTTTTGGCTCTTTTACATTAGATTGATTTCAAAGGGAAAAATAGAGATGTCTTATTAACATAAAATAATTATATATCAGTGAGATAACGTGGATTGATATTGCGGGAGGTCCTATTTCACATGGGTTGCAGGGTCTAGGCATGGCCCAGTTACGTGGCCCGTTACCAAACTACAAGAACACACAATATATTATTGCTAGCTTATTGGTAACAAATATAACATACCTTGATGGATCATCACCCTAGGATTTTAAAAGGAATTTGCAGTCAACCAAAAAA
>MU109531.1:0-15560 GCA_012274485.2 Sinapis alba | reverse complement strand
ATACAGAGGAGCAATCAGCAATGGCTTCCAGCTCTGCATCGGAATAGGGTTTTTAACTGCAAACTTCACTAACTACGAAACTCAAAAGATCAAAGAAGGCTACGGTTGGAGAATCTCTTTAGCCACAGCCGCCGTTCCAGCTTCAATCCTCACGTTAGGCTCACTCTTTCTCCCGGAGACGCCCAACAGCATCATACAAACCACCGGAGACGTTCACAAGGCCGAGCTCATGCTCCGTCGTATCCGTGGAACAAACAATGTTCAAGACGAGCTTGCCGATCTCGTTGAAGCCAGTTCTGAGTCAAACTCAAACGCACAACATGGGTTCTTGAACTTGCTCCAGAGAAGATACAGACCTGAGTTAGTAATGGCTTTTGCTATACCCTTCTTCCAGCAGGTTACGGGTATCAACGTCGTCGCTTTCTACGCACCGGTTCTGTTTCGAACCGTAGGGTTTGGGGAGAGCGGTTCGCTGATGTCCACACTCGTGACCGGGATCGTGGGAACAGCTTCGACGTTCTTGTCGATGCTTGTGGTGGACAGAATCGGTAGAAAGACTCTGTTTCTGGTAGGAGGGTTACAGATGCTTGTGTCGCAAGTTATCATTGGTGTGATCATTATGGTGGCTGAGGTTCGTGAAGGTGTGATCGGGGAAGGTTATGGTTACGCGGTTGTGGGTTCGGTGTGTGTATACGTGGCGGGGTTTGGGTGGTCGTGGGGTCCATTAGGGTGGCTTGTACCGAGTGAGATCTTTCCGTTGGAGATTAGGTCAGCGGCGCAGAGTGTGACGGTGGCAGTGAGTTTTGTGTTTACTTTCGCTGTGGCTCAAAGCGTGCCACCGATGCTGTGTAAGTTACGAGCAGGGGTTTTCTTCTTTTATGGAGGGTGGGTGGCGGTGATGACGGTGGCGGTGCAGCTGTTTCTGCCGGAGACTAAGAATGTTCCGATCGAGAAGGTGGCTGGACTTTGGGAGAAGCATTGGTTTTGGGGGAAATTGACTAGGAAGCGTGATATCCAAGGAACCACTTCTGTTAGTAATTAATCTCACAAACACATGCATCTCAAATGATGTGAAACCATGAAAGATGAAAAGGAGTATATTCAAATTGATATTTGAAGTGACTTATTTATATGAAAAATAAAAATTGCACTATTTCTTCAAATATGAATTTAAGAAAATTAGATTAAAATCCCTATATATTATTGAACTTGTGATTTTAAATTGTAATTTTAAATTCAGTGTCATTGTTATTAAAAATATTTTAAATAGTGAATTTAAGTACATTTATGCTGATTTGAATGTGTATTAGTGGATTTTATCAGTTAAAACTATCAATATATAAATCTCAAGATTTTATATGAAACTAAAATGTTCTAATTAAAATCAATGTAACATTCATAATTCACTTGAAATTATTTTAAAAAACTCTTTAAAACCAGTCACAAATGAAAAAATATAAAAAGAGGGGGCGAAAACGTAAATATATAAAAGTACGAGGATCAATGAACAGGGGAATCTTCGGAGATAACTTGTGCACACAATCGAATCTCCGATAAGAAGTCGTCTTCCCTACGAGAAGAATTCCGTTCTCGATAATAACTAAAAATTGATCAGATTCTCCCATTCATCGCGACATCAAAAATAAGATAAAATGTTTTCACAAAAGCTTCATGAAGCATTCAAAGGCACGGTGGAGAGGATGACAGGTCCTCGTACGATCACGGCATTCAAGGAGAAGGGAGTCCTCAGCGTCAGCGAGTTCGTGCTCGCCGGCGATAATCTCGTTTCCAAGTGCCCTACCTGGTCATGGTTAGTTATAAAGTTTGAGTTTTTATTGATGGATATGAATACAAAGTTGCGATATTTAGTTTTTGATGTTTGTGGATTTTGCAATTATACGAAATGGGTTAGCTGTAAACTTGATCGTTGAGGAATATGGGTGAATGGGTCTCTCTGGTTTGGGGATAAAGCTATTGGCTTTTAGTGGTTTAGATACAAGTTTGTGAGATTGTGATGAGATCAAGTTTACAATATGTTTTGGCTTTTGCTTTTAACTAGGGAATCTGGTGATGGAAGCAAGAGGAAGCCATACTTACCCTCGGAGAAACAGTTTTTGATTACTAGAAACGGTGAATCTGAGCTTTGTTTATGTTTGCGTTGCTGTTTATGTATGCACATTCTCTTAAGTTTATGGGTTGAATGAACAGTACCTTGTCTACGGAGAGCTGCATCTGTGGCAGAGGAATATGAAGCTGCTGGAGGGGAAGTGTTGGTTGATGATGAAGATAATGATGGTTGGCTGGCAACACATGGCAAACCGAAAGGTAAGTTCTTTTTTTTGTATTGAGAAAATAGTGTTTAGTGCCTTCCTATATTGACTCTCCCTCACATTTGTCTTTGATATTTGCTATAGATAAAGGCAACGAAGATGAGAACTTGCCGTCCATGGATGCCTTAGATATAAACGAGAAAAGTGGTATACGATCCATACCTACGTATTTTGGAGCTGAGGAGGATGATGATATTCCAGATATGGAAGAGTTTGATGAGGCTGACAATGTGGTGGAAAATGATCCGGTGCGTTTCTTTTGTTCATTGGTCTTTGATGAGTGCTTTCTAATCATGCACATGAATGATCAAGTTTCTAGGCGTGTGTAGTTGTGTTTTGCAATTTTTTGGTTTCTCAGTAATAAATATTTATCTTCCTTGAGTCAGGCAACTCTTCAGTCAACTTATCTTGTGGCTCATGAACCTGATGACGATAACATTCTCCGAACTCGTACATATGATATCAGCATAACGTAAGCATCCTGTCTTACATACCCAACGAATCTCTCACTGCTTTACTATCTAGATTCATCTCTCATACTTTTGGCTTAGTAAACAAACTCATGATTCTTCACTTTGGTTCAGGTATGATAAGTATTACCAAACTCCTCGTGTTTGGCTGACCGGTTATGATGAGGTCTGCATCTTGTTCACACCTGTTGCGTTTTATTTTTCATCTTAAAACTCTTGGATTTTCTGTTTANTGCTCGTAAGACGGTATAAAAATGAGACGAATCTAAATCCTCTGAGTCTGACCAATGTAGATAGATTAATTGTGCAATCCTCTGTTAATTTTTTTTTAACACAGGTCACAATTGAAGATCATCCACACTTGCCTGGGAAACATGCTTCAGTCCATCCATGTCGACATGGAGCTGTTATGAAGAAGATCATTGATGTATTAATGTCCCGTGGAGTAGAACCTGAAGTTGACAAGTGAGAGTGGTTTTGTATTTGCAAATAGCTCTTCTTATAGTTTCATTGGGCCCTTTGCTGATTACACCATTTGCTACTTTTCCCAGGTACCTCTTCCTGTTCTTGAAGTTCATGGCATCAGTTATTCCAACAATCGAGTATGATTACACAATGGACTTTGATCTCGGTAGCTCAAGCACGTAAATACCAGGGGTGAAATGTCACTGGTGTCATGGATGGGCTTGGTGGCTCTGCACTGTACATAAAAACTGTCATCATTTTTCTTTTCTCTTCAAAAGAAACTGTAAGGTGTTGTGTTTTGATCACCCGTTCATCTGCTGAAGTTTATGCAGATCATTAGTACTTTGCATTGATACTCGTGTTGATCAGAACTGATTCAGTGTCGTTCAGAAAACAAAATGTGAATGTAACTTTGTTCTTACATCTAATTTAGTGTGTTTTGGTACACTCTTGTTTATGGAAAAGTTGGGATTAATGTTTCAAATGACGTGTATATTGTGATTGAAATCACTGTTTTTCTTTTATTATTACACAATAGTAGCACAAGGATCACAGCTGCAGAGATCTCTTATACAATTGTAACGCAGGCGATGAACCATGATGAGTTCATTAGTTTGGCTGGGTGTTTTATACTATCTACCTTCTTGTGGCTCTTGTTACGAACACGATAAGCAGAACAACAATGGCGAGCAGAACCGTCATTTGAAGCTTCTCCATCGCTGGGCCAGCACCTGTGGCTAACACAACCGTCTCGTCTCCAGGAACAACCGTCTCATCTCCATTGAAGAGGTCAGTGACGTACTTTGTGACTCCTTCCATTGCGTCCATGATTTTGATGGCACTTCTCTGAAGCAACCTCCTTATGAAGTTCACTGATAAACCAGAGTCTTGTTCTTCTGAACTCTCACCTGCGTAATAAAATCAATGAAAACTCCACACAATCATCGGTTAGAACCAATCAGTCCATTGATCTTAAACATGTCTTACCGTTTGTAATGAGCTCCCTAACAACTTCATTGTTCATCACCGCATCCCAAACAGCCCTATCTGAAGCCAATGACATAACCATTCTCTGCAACAGTAGACGACACCAAATGGTTTCTCTCAGTTACATCTTTTTAGCAAATGATGGAGAACTCAAGACAGCTATACAGAACCTGAACTGATGGATCGGTCTGAAACATATGAAAGGCGTCGTAGAATCTGTCAAGCATATAAGGCTGCAGAAGACTAGTATTACAGAGCTGCAATGGAGGCTCAATCCAATCTACAAACTCCGAATGATCTGAAACTTGATCTTCTGATTCATCATCATCATTATTGAACATCCTAAAAAGATTAAAGATGACTTCTTTTTTAATCCTGAGACGACCCTTTAATACTTGTAAAGAAACAACCTTTCAAAACTCACAGTTGAAGTGCAGAGAAAGCATCCTCAACTTCCTCTATCTCCGGAGCTTTATCCGTAGCCTCTCTTTCTACAGCCACCCACTCGAACTCACCCTCCTCCTCTTCCTCACCGTTCAACAAATCAATCACCGGCTCAACTCTCTCCGTTGTGGAAGAGACAGAGGACCAGGAAACTGATGGTGACGACATGAATGGTTTCTGATTGATCACTGTAGCAGCGTCAGCTACTTTGAAAGTCTGCAGCTGCTCTCCGTCGCCGTCGGCGATTCTGATGTCCATTTTCGCCGCCTAGTTTTCTTGCTCTGTAAGCCGGAAACGGCGCTTACTAATGGGAACAGTTATTATTTTCTTACGTATTTACTGTTTAAGGTCTCATACTTTTTATACGTTTCTAAATTAGCCGTATACTTTGTACAATATGAATAAAGATACCCATTACCTTTAGAATTGTTCTTTATAACCCTAATCGGGCCACAGATTGTTTTTAAGTCGAAAAATAGAGATCGTCATGGAGTTATGACAAGAGTCGAGAGCTTCACTGAGCCCCATAGTAAAGGTTGCACATCAGATGATAAAATTATTTTGGTCATGGAATAACATTCTAATAAATATTAATATGAAATAAGGATATGTTGTTTGAATTATGAAAAAAATTGTAACATCCCGAGTTGTGATATATGAAAAGGTTTAAGAGAATTGATTTGGTTACTTCTGTCATCAAAGATCATCAAAGATCAAAGTGCATTTACTTTTTTGGAATAACATTTGTTTAGATCTTCAGATGTTTAAGATGGAGTAGTTTAAGGATGAGTGACCTATCGGGAAGTGATCCGCGATACCGTGTGAGTGAGACCAAAGCACGGGAAAAAATCATGTGGTGATTGCAGGGTTAGTAAACAATGATTTCGAGCTTTGGAAAATTAACGAACCGATCGTTGGAACGGGATGGGACCCACAGACCGAGAAAACGGGCATGGTGGTCTATTGGCTGTGGATGTGGACTTTCGGAGCGTTACAAAAATATTCATGTTGTTGTCACAATTTGTAGCCAGATTCAAAGAAAAAAAAAATAAGAATTGTCATATGAAAATTATAAGATGTTTGAAAATAATTGATTTTATCGTGTGAATGAAAGTCTTGATTCTGATGAGAAGGCTGACGATGTGTTTACCATATATATCATCTTTGAGGTTATACTACTATCTCAGAGTGCATATAAAAAATGGTTTGTTGCTAGCTAAAGCCTAAAGGCTTTGATGAATATTACAATTATCTTTAGGGTTTCGGGATGTGGTTACATTTCTGTTGAAGCGTGGTTCAACGTTCACAACTACAATAAACTTTGACCGCACTTAGAATGTAAGATGCAATCTTCTGTGGTTCCAAATTCCTACTTGTTATTTGGTTGGGGAAAATAACTTTTCCACCGTTTCAACGACCAAATCATTTATAATTTGGTTGTATACGAAACAATCTAAAGAATCTCTATGTTTTTCCCTTATCTTTCTGTTGATAGGGTTTCAGAAGTTACCATCTCTGTCCATTCAAGTCTTTCCAAAATGTTGTTTCACAAGATACGAGAAAAACTGGTTAACTCTATCTAGTTATATCTGAGCAACTTGGGCCCGTTATATAACTCATAAGCTAGGACTCAAGAAATGTATACATTGTGTGTTATGAACAAAATAATTGTGTAGACTATTTAATTCAGTTTTTACATCAGTTTCAGTTTATAGAAGAGTGAATAAGAACAAAAATCCACTCTGGTTACAGAAAAAGAAAAGGTTAATGGGCATATGGGCTGTCCTCCAACCCTCCACCATTTTCACCCCACAATCATAACATTTTATTTTGAAAAATGTGGGAATGTAAAGAAAGAAAAGACAAGGTTTTGAAATGAAAAAATGATGATTAGGGTTGTTGATTTAGGATCCCGTGGGAATACTCATCTATTTCCAAAAAGTATACCATCTCTTTTCCATGAACAACATGATTACATGTTTTGATAAATTAATTTTGTTTGTTTTTTCCTTGGCTCTACCATCTAATCTGCTTAACAACTTTGAAAATGTTATGGAATTTCGTAGGTGAATGATAATGCATTATTGCCACTTTAAATGTGCTCATAACTTCAAGCTAAAGCGTCTATGTGCCCACAACACATATGACAAATTTAAAGCATGGGCATGTATATTAAATTGAGAAATTTCCTTATATAGTCTTTTTTAGTTTGTTTGTCACAAAAATAGTTTTTAAGGAAGAAAATGACCAAAATGTTTTTTTTAGAAGCTAAAAAATTTATTTTTATGCATTTATACCCCTAGGGTTAACTAATTTGGACTTTAGGGTTTAGAGTTAAGGGGTGGGTTTGAGGTTAGGGTTTCAAATTTCAAAAAAAAAATAAAAAAAAATCAAAATTTCAAAAAAAAAAAAGTCTATTTTGGTCATTTTATTTTTTGAGGACTATTTTTGTGACAAAAACTTAAAAAAAGGCTATTCAAGAGAATTGCCCTATTAAATTTGTTCAAATATTATAAATTACTAATATGAGTGTGTTAACAACAAGAAAAAAAAAAGTTAAGGAATGTTTTTAATTATACCATTAGCAGAAACTACATTAACAACAACCCTTTTCACACATCCAAAAAGAGATTTGGTGATCATACTACTTAAACTATATGACAAAACTGACATCTAATTTGGCTTTATGTGAGGAATATGAAAATTAGTGTCAAATCATCTTTTTTTAATTGTGATGAGGTTGACAAAATATTCTTTTCAACCATATGAGCGAATGTGTTTATTTATCCTTTACGAAAATGTATATATTACACAGAGAATTAAGTGACTGAAGTTTTTTTATCAATAACTGATCATTGCAGTTTAAGACTTAAATATTTGTTCATCTAGTAATTAAATGGCTACATGATAATGTCCTTTATTTTAATATAAGTATATGTATTTACATGATAATGGCTACATGATAATTCTTTTTGCATAATTAACTTAAATATTATGCATCTTGGCGCTGTCGTAGTCATGTATCTACGAGTTACTGTAAGTTGTTTTGTTTGAAATAGTTAGTTCATTTTGAACAAAAAGCACATATGTATTTTATATTTTCATTTTTAGTATATCATACATTAATCATATGATTTGTAATAAGACATTGAAAAGGTATTAGGCTTGATATTCACACTTAGATGACAAATCGTTTCATTATGAACCTAAAAATAAAATCCAAAAGTGTGATATAACAAATGTCAAATAAAATAACACTAACGGTGGTATTTCTAAAAGAAATTAATAAACAGTAGTCACATTATATCATATTTATATATATTGAAATGGCCTCACTCCCATCAATCGTTATCTTTCTCTCTTTATTTCATCCTCTTTGTTTACTTTTGAAGAATGTTCAATTCTTTCATCATTCTCTTGGAGAAACTTTTATTATTATTGTTCCTTTCTTTTCTACTTTTTTTGTTTGTGTCTTGTGTACTTCTAAATTTAAAGAATTCTCCTCTAAGTTAATATATTTTACATATACAAACAAAAACAACTTCTTTTTGTAACTAAAAAAAATAGAACTTGAATACATATATCCAACCAAAATCTGTATGTCTAACTCAATTCGAAGTACTAAACTATTATTCAAACATTTTCAATTGTGGAATTTTATCTCATTACTGTGTAAGAAAATTGCCAAGAGAAATTCACCATAAAATTATACAATCCAGTACCGAAATTTTTAGAATATTATCATTAATAGATTTTTTCTAACCATCATTAAAACTTGTGAATGCATGTTAATGTATTTTCTGCCTAGCAAATGATAAGGATATATAATAATGCCTTTTAAATATTTTAGTCAACCTCTAAACCTAAGAATACTTGCATTTAAATAAAACAAACTAAAAACACCTGCATCCGAACTTAAGAGCACCTGCAATGCATCCAACTCTAATTCATATTGCAAAATCTCATGTATCCTTAGGAGTTTAGTTGGGGGTGAAACCGTCATATGATAAAAGGCAAAACATACCATACTGTTGGTGCGAAAAAGACACGCGTGACAACAAAACACTAACAAAAGAGAAATCAAATGACGCATGCTTCTATACATTTATTCTCGTTATTGCTACCTATTTATTTCTAATAAAACATCCAGAAAATTTAGGACCATTGGTCCTCATAGGACTAGTTTGTAAAACGTATATCATTCTACTTCAAGTCACATTATATTCATACTATAGCCTATAGGCTACAAAATCATCTGAATGTAAAATAGACACGTCACACAATATTGTATGTGTATATTCATACTGTGCATGCAGCAATTATAGGATATAAGGAAATGAAAGAAAAACAAATATTATTATGCGTTCGCACGAATTAATTAATGCATTTTGCTCACCGCTCACGTACGTATCTTGAAGATTTTATACATTAGTGATAATTTAGGTGATTAGTTGAAGATTAATGATGATAGTCTTGGAACTTTAGGGGTAAATGGAATATATGTGAGATATTAGTTTCACCCAACCTGATGATGAAAAGTGAATCTATAATGGCAAGCAACCATCATGACACAATCCTTATGCCTCTAAGTCAATTTCTACAGCTATAACTTTATATACACAGCACTGACAAAAATAATATTGTTTTTCAGAGAATGTTAACAATGAAAATTAATCCTATATAATAAGAGAAAGCCATCGTGACCGAAAAAAATATACAAGAAAAAGGCAAAGTTTGGATTTCCTAGCAGTATTAAATGTTTAAATGGGACCAAAAATATATAGTAGAATAGAAACATGTGATTCAGATATTTTAAGAAATACATAAAAATGTTAGAAACCGTGAATATAAATAATGTTCATGACGATGTATTTACAGTCACCTTGTAGGTTATGGCATAGTAAGTATTGGAATGAGACAGAATAGTTTTCCGTAGAACAGGACCATGTGATTGAGGTATTTTTAAAATTACAGGAAAATGTTACAAGAAATGAATATAAAAACATTTCATAATGCTGTTGATTATTTTACAATTAAACAAGCTCGTAAATAAAGAGATGCAAGAAAACTAATTGAAAAGATTAAAAAGACTAATTTATAGTGATCTAATAGCTATATAAAGGGCTCATTATGAAAAGAAAAAAATGAGACAGTGATAAGATTATTCTGTCAACTAATAGAAAAGCAAGTATGGACTCTGGATCATTTGTTACTATTATTAAATGTACTAAAGAGATGCACGCGTATATCTAATCTATTATCTATAGACTATACGTATGAATTGAATGGTGTGATGGATTGGTTGAAGAACCTTGAATCTTTTTGGGCGCCAGAATTGGTGTTCGAATAAATCATATTTATACATGTATTTTCATAAAATAAATAAATAAAATCGCATTTAATAAATATACAAAGTGGGCTTTGAGAGTTAGTGGAGTAACAGAAGAATTTAGCTTTATTGGATCCTGTGAGTGACTGAGATACATACAGAATACAGCCCACTTTCACTTACATATATTTACATTTCTTGTGTATCTATGTATGTATACATGTCCTATACATTCCAATCAAACATTCAATTTGTCTGCAAAATGTTAAAAACAATCCAAAGTGGAAAAATAATATAAAGAGGAGGAAGAAATATTGATAAATCGTTTTTAATAAGAGTGAGTGGTACGTTGATTTGGTTTTTGATTTTCAAAGATCTCCACCCAAAATCCAATATTGTAATTTGTATGATGGGAACAAAAATAAGACATTTATAATGCACGCATATAAATGAAATTGTAATTAGTTAATAGATTTAAAGATGATACTAATTACAATTTCACTATTAAATAAACAAAACTGTAATTAGTAATTTCATAGGAATTTTGTTTGTTCAACAATTACAAACAAATTATAATTTCTTTTTTTGAACAACCAAATGGATTGTAAATAATAATGATTTAGATAGGATATAACAGAATGCTCTTACTAACAAGTATTAAAATAACAAGTAATTTTGAAAAAGGTAAGAAAAGTAAAAGAAGAGTGGAAAAATGGATTGAGTTCATCTTTTCTTTTCTTCCCCACACAAACCATAATGCCTTAACCAACAAAAGCCAGACCATTAGACGCACTCCACAATCATCACCTTCATCATGACTTCTTCTCTTCTCCTTCTTCATCTTCTTCAAACCCTTATATCCACCATTGTTAACCCTAAAGCCTTTCTCAACTTCACCTCACTTCATCAGACAATCTTTTCACTTTCTTCTTCCTAAAAAGCCATGAACAAGAAGAATACTTCTCTTTCTCTTGTTCATCTCTTTCTCCTTCTTTTCCTTCTTCTTCCTTTCTCTTCCTTAGCTCTAAAGCTTTCACCTCAACTCTCCTCTCTCATTTCCCTCAAAACATCTCTCTCTGCCCCTCCCTCTGCCTTTCAAGACTGGAAAGTCACTGATGGCCAAACCGACGCCGTTTGGTGTTCTTGGTCCGGTGTAGTCTGTGACAATGCAACGGCTCAAGTCATTTCTCTTGACCTCTCTAACCGGAACCTCACAGGCCATCTTCCTCAACAGATTCGTTACTTGTCATCAAGCTTGCTCTACTTGAACCTCAGTAAGAACTCCTTGGAGGGTTCGTTTCCCACTTCTCTCTTCGACCTCACCAAGCTCACCACTCTTGACATCAGCCATAACTCCTTTGACTCGAGTTTCCCTCCTGGGATCTCCAAGCTCAAGTTCTTAAGAGTCTTTAACGCCTTCAGCAACAACTTCGAAGGCTTGTTGCCTTTGGAAGTGGCTCGTCTTCGTTTCTTGGAAGAGCTCAACTTTGGCGGAAGTTACTTCGAAGGAGAGATACCTGCAGCTTACAGTGGTTTACAGAGATTAACGTTTATCCATTTAGCCGGAAACGTTCTCGGAGGCGCTTTACCTCCGAGATTAGGATTCTTACCGAACCTCCAACACATCGAGATCGGTTATAATCAGTTCACAGGAAACATACCTTCAGAGTATTCACTACTCTCGAATCTTAAGTACTTTGACGTTTCCAACTGCACTCTCTCTGGTTCTCTGCCTCAAGAACTCGGAAACCTCACAAAGCTCGAGACTTTGTTTCTCTTCTACAACGGTTTCACCGGCCAAATCCCAGAGAGTTACAGCAACTTGAGAGCTCTAAAGTTTCTAGATTTATCAAGCAACCAGCTCTCTGGAACCATCCCTTCAGGCTTCTCGGGCTTAAAGAACCTCACATGGCTTAGCGTAATCAGCAACAATCTCTCAGGTGAAGTCCCTGAAGGCATCGGCGAGCTCCCAGAGCTAACCACATTGTCTCTATGGAACAACAACTTCACCGGAGCTTTACCACAGAAGCTCGGAACAAATGGAAAGTTAGAAACTTTAGACGTCTCCAACAACTCTTTCACAGGACCCATCCCTCCTTCTCTCTGCAACGGAAACAAACTATACAAACTCATCCTCTTCTCCAACAACCTCGAAGGCGAGCTACCAAAGAGCTTAACAACATGCACGTCTCTCTATAGGTTCAGAACTCAAAACAACAGATTAAACGGCACCATACCGTTAGGATTCGGCTCTCTTGATAACCTCACGTTCGTAGACTTGAGCAACAACAGATTCTCCGACCAAATTCCCGCGGATTTCGCCGCAGCTCCTGTTCTTCAGTACTTAAACCTCTCTTGCAACTCATTCCACAACCGTTTGCCGGAGAATATCTGGAAAGCTTCCAACTTGCAAATCTTCTCAGCGAGTTTCAGTGATGTAATAGGTGAAGTCCCTAACTACGTTGGATGCAAGAGCTTTTACAGGATTGAGCTGCAAGGAAACTCACTCAACGGGACGATTCCTTGGGACATAGGACACTGCGTAAAGCTTCTCTCTTTGAATCTCAGCCGCAACTACTTAACTGGAATCATTCCCTGGGAGATCTCTACGCTTCCTTCTATCGCTGACGTGGATCTTTCTCGTAACCTCCTAACCGGAACTATCCCTTCCGACTTCGGAAGCTCCAAGACCATCACGACGTTTAACGTTTCCTACAATCAGCTAACCGGTCCGGTTCCGACCGGTTCGTTCACGCATTTGAATCCGTCGTTTTTCTACTCAAACGAGGGGCTATGCGGAGATGTCGTCGCGAAGCCTTGCGACTCGGAGACCGCGGGGGAAAGTGACTTTGACGGCGCTCGACCGAAGAAAACCGCCGGTGCTATTGTTTGGATAATGGCGGCGGCGATCGGCGTCGCGTTCTTCGTCCTCGTCGCTGCCACTCGATGCTTTAAGAAAAGCTACGGCGGGAGGAGTAGAATCGACGGCGGAGAGACGGGACCGTGGAAGCTAACGGCGTTTCAGAGGCTGAACTTCACGGCGGATGACGTCGCGGAGTGTCTCTCGAAGACCGATAACATCCTCGGAATGGGATCGACGGGAACAGTTTACAAGGCGGAGATGCCGAACGGAGAGATAATCGCCGTGAAGAAACTCTGGGGGAAAAACAAAGAGAACGGGAAGATCCGGCGGCGGAAGAGCGGCGTGCTCGCGGAGGTCGACGTTTTAGGCCACGTGCGCCACCGGAACATCGTCCGCCTCCTCGGATGCTGCTCGAACCGAGAGTGCACAATGCTTCTCTACGAGTACATGCCAAACGGAAGCTTAGACGATCTCCTCCACGGAGGTGATAAAACGACTAACGCGGCGGCGGAGTGGACGGCGTTGTACAATGTCGCGATCGGAGTCGCTCAGGGGATCTGCTACCTCCACCATGACTGTGATCCGGTGATCGTGCACCGTGATCTGAAACCAAGTAATATACTCCTCGACGGTGATTTCGAGGCGCGTGTGGCGGACTTCGGCGTCGCGAAGTTGATTCAAACCGACGAGTCTATGTCCGTCGTTGCCGGATCTTACGGTTATATTGCGCCAGGTACCCTCCTTTTTCTTTTTTATTACTTAATTTTCCCTCCTAGTTTAAAAATCTGTACTTTTGTCCTTTTTTAATTTGTCAGTTTGTTAAAACATTCTTCTTGTCGTGTGATGTGTGATGAGTGATGACGACAACCTCTGACTCTTATCTTGTTTTTTGTTTTGGTTTATAGAGTATGATGACGACAACCTCTGACTATATTTTTATTTTGTTTTGGTTATAGAGTATGCATACACACTACAAGTGGATAAAAAGAGTGATATCTACAGTTTTGGAGTGATACTATTAGAAATCATCACCGGAAAAAGATCGGTCGAACCGGAGTTTGGAGAAGGTAACAGTATCGTGGATTGGGTTAGATCAAAGCTGAAGACAAAGGAAGATGTAGAGGAAGTGCTAGACAAAAGCAGGGGTAGGTCGTGTAGTATCATAAGAGAAGAGATGAAACAGATGTTGAGGATTGCATTGTTGTGTACAAGTCGAAATCCAACAGATAGGCCGCCGATGAGAGATGTGTTGTTGATTCTTCAAGAGGCGAAGCCGAAGAGGAAGACAGTGGGAGATAATGTGGTTGTTCTTGGCAATGTTAGTGATGTTAATTTGGAAGATGGTTGTGGTGGTAATGCTGGTGTTAAATGTCAGAAGATTGGAGTGTGATTTGTTGATATATCTTTCTATTTTGGTGGTGCTTGTAATGGTAGAATTTTTTTTTTTTGAAGGGTGTTAAGAGTATATATATATGAGTTGTACTTTTGCTTTTGTGTTTTGTTATATGAGTGAAATATTTCGATTTTTCGTTTTGAGGAATATCAATAATGTGGGTCTTCAAACCCATTCTCACGATAGTCAATTTGCAAGCAGCTTCAATAGATTTGGATGTACGTGTGACCCTGCTAATAATTATCACGATGACTTTCAAGTATTCATTGACACACAGGTTCTAAAAATCCCTCGGCGCCTAGACGTCCGCCTAGTCGACAAATCAGATATGAGCGAAACAATTCTTTCAATCCAATTTAAAAAAAAAATCAGTATAGGCATTCAAAAAATAAATGTCCACCTAAATATTAATCTTTTATTAAACATCTAACTATTGTCTAACGATTTTTAAAATATTGTTGACACATCACTGTAAAAGTTATATATATTACTTAACTCATATTCAAATTTGATAACACTAAATAAATTTCATAACATACTATTTGTTTTCTTAGTCGTACCACTATTTATTTTGATTACACTGTTTCCATATATCCTTGTATTTCTATTTTTGAAACAATGGATATATTCGAATATAATATCTTTGACTTCAGTTAGTCAACAAAACATAATTATTATTTATTTGTAAACTTACACGAATATTATATTTTGCTCTTTTAGAAAGTAGAACATATTTCTTTTTACCATGAATGTTCGATTTTGTCTTTTGACTAACACATTATTATGAATAGTCTCTAATCAAGTCGATTTCTCTACATCATATTGTATCACTACATCTAAGATCTTAATTTGATATTTCGAAATACTGCAGTTTAAACATTTAAACACATACACACATTCTGAATAAGAGATTTAATGAAGGAGAAATGCATAACTTTGAACCAAACTTATGTTAATATATGATAAATAAACTAAAGGGTTACAACAACATAAAAATAGAGATCACATTTTATTATCTTTCATCCAAATCTATTAATTAATCACCCAAATTCCACCCTTCATTCTATGCTACTCGGCTGAGGTCGACTAACCAAACATTAACCGAACCTAATTACATGGTCATAGAAACAAATAATGAACCTTCTTGTGACCACCAAGTGCTTGACCGGATCCAAACACTCTACCACATACTTCACATTTGTAATGTCGAACCATGGGTTGACCGTTCTTGTCGCAAATCTTCAATCTTTTGGTCCTGTGACTCGTTCGATGACCGCCT
>MU109529.1:0-11655 GCA_012274485.2 Sinapis alba | reverse complement strand
TTGTGGAGATTTTTGATGAAATTTGCAGAATGAGACAGGCTGTTGGAACATACCTTCAGAGCGCAGATGTAAGAAAATGGGCTCGATGTTATTTTCCTGGATTGAGGTATGACATAAGGACGAATAATCCAGCAGAATCAATAAACTCTGTATTGAAAACCCCTAGGGAGTATCCTGTGATTCCTCTATTAGATAGTATAAGGGAAACACTTACAAGGTGATTTTTTGAGCGTAGACTGTTGAGCTCAAATCAGAAAGATCCATTGACGATAAAGGTGGAGAACAAGATTGATAGAAGGATTCAGAAGGCAAAAGGATTTAAGGTTTTTCCAGTTAATGAGTACAGCTCTCTTGTTAAAGGGGACAAGTATGATTGTCTCGTTGATTTAGCTAGAAGAACTTGTACATGTGGAAAGTATGATTTAGGAAAAATCCCTTGCAGACATGCTATTCCAGCTATTTTTTCAAGAGGTATGGAGATACACCGATTCACAGATGAGTTATACACGACTACTGCTTGGAGAAGTGCGTACGAGGAAAGCATTAATCCTATACCTGTCCCGTCAGAAGAATGGCATGTTCCTGAAGATGTTGAACATTCCCAGGTGCTACCACCTGAAACACGTAGAAGTGCTGGTAGAAGAAGAAAAAGAAGATATGAATCATTTGAAGACAAGATAAAAACATCACAAGGATCACAAACGTTTAAAAAGTACAAGTGCAGCCGTTGTGGTAGAGGAGGACATAACAGAAGGTCATGTGATGTTGCAATCTAGTTTTTATTAGTTTATTAAAACATTGTATTAATTATTGCTGGATATTTTAAATAATTTTTTATTTTGGTTTTTATTAGTTTATTAAAACATTGTATTAATTATTGCTGGATTTTTTGAATAAATTTTTATTTTGGTTTTTATTAGTTTATTAAAACATTGTATTAATTATTGCTGGATTTTTTGAATAAATTTTATTTTGGTTTTTATTAGTTTATTAAAATATTGTATTAATTATTGCTGGATTTTTTGAATAAATTTTTATTCTAGTTTTTATTAGTTTATTAAAACATTGTATTAATTATTGCTGGATTTTTTGAATAAATTTTTATTTTGGTTTTTATTAGTTTATTAAAACATTGTATTAATTATTGCTGGATTTTTTGAATAAATTTTTATTTTGGTTTTTATTAGTTTATTAAAATATTGTATTAATTATTGCTGGATTTTTGGAATAAATTTTTATTTTGGTTTTTATTAGTTTATTAAAACATTGTATTAATTATTGCTGGATTTTTTGAATAAATTTTTATTTTGGTTTTTATTAGTTTATTAAAACATTGTATTAATTATTGCTGGATTTTTTGAATAAATTTTTATTTTGATTTTTATTAGTTTATTAAAACATTGTATTAATTATTGCTGGATTTTTGGAATAAATTTTTATTTTGGTTTTTATTAGTTTATTAAAACATTGTATTAATTATTGCTGGATTTTTGGAATAAATTTTTATTCTAGTTTTTATTAGTTTATTAAAACATTGTATTAATTATTGCTGGATTTTTTGAATAAATTTTTATTTTGGTTTTTATTAGTTTATTAAAACATTGTATTAATTATTGCTGGATTTTTGGAATAAATTTTTATTTTGGTTTTTATTAGTTTATTAAAACATTGTATTAATTATTGCTGGATTTTTGGAATAAACATGAACTAAAATAAACATGAACTAAAATAAACATGAACTAAAAACTAAGACATATTTATGTACAAAAAGATAACCAACACAATGTTCAAACTATGTTAATACAATCAGAAGGATGGATCTGAGGTGGGTCATACTTCGACATTCGATCCACCAACTCTGGATCATTTGCAGCTTGCCAAAGATCAACCGCTATCTTATATCGGCATCCCAAGATGTTCTCATCATCAACTAAAGAGATGTCTAGACCTAGTAAATGACACTCCATAAATTTAATGGCATATGCTCCACAATCACAACAAGTCTTGTTTAGTCTTCGTTTCATTGGCACATGCTTGATGGAATATGGGTTCACAGTAAGCTGCTTCATGGTGGTGGAAGACTGAACTGCCTTCACAATCTTTGGAATCATGATAGCAAATTTTTGAACTACACTTCGATGATTATGACCACCACAATCCCAAACCTCAATTTTTCTTTCATGGATGTCTACGCACATGGAAATCCAGTGATTACCATTGACATTCAATGGAAAATAGATACGATCAATGTCCACTCCCCACACTTTTCTTGTTCGGCCATGCGCTGGAAGTTCACCGCTCCCATAAGCTAACAAATACTGATTCATCACGAATCCTTTTTTGTTAGCCAAAAATGTCAAGTATGACGTGTTGACTTGCGTGCAGAACCAACATGTCATGAAAGCGACACGATCTGGTTTCCAACGGCGCAAAGTTGTTCGCTCTCGCCATAAATACATAAGTGAATCTATTTCCTGAAAAAACATCATTGATATAAATTTTATTGATTAATAAAATTTGGAAAAAATAGTATTTGTAGTATTACTAACCTCATTGGTAAACCATTCCGACTGCTTCATTATCGTGTCAGCCATTTTCATAGAAAACATATGTGGACCAATATTCAAATCGCTGAAACAAAAAATCAACCACCAAATTATCAGTTTTGAACATTAATTTTAATGTTAAAATTATAAATTTTGTAAGAAAATAAAATACTTACATGGGTTTCATAGACCACTCGTAAAACTGGTTCCACAAATCGTCAGACACATATGTCAATGGAGAATCCTCAAATTTATCTGGGTCTATTGGATCATCTGTCAATTGTAGCTCTTTCCAACGTTTTGTTGTCCAGTTCTCACCAAAAGGACTTGCATATTTTGGAATTTTCACTCTGCTGCCTCGAAATGAAGTAGAAGGAGTCCACCAAGGAATTGGCTTTTGGGCTTTTGAAGAAGATGCTGGGTCTAAACCCGTTACGTTGGAGTGTTGTGATAATCCTTCCATTGGTTTACCTTGAGTGTCCATGTTCATATTAATATCTGAACTTTGACTAAAATTTAAGTCAAAAAAATTCTCTGCATCTTCTTGTTTGCCGCCATGAAACATATCATCCTGTTAACAAAATAAAATAAGTACACCAAACAATTATTAAAACAACTATGAAATAACAAAGTCATCATCATATAAACATACATCCATTTAATATAATACATAACAAAAATTCTTAATACATGTGTTCACCCTACAAAATACATTAACAACATTAACCTATTACAATTAACAACACCGTTTTAACCATATATTATACACTAACGTTTTTTGTTTCTTCCCTTTCTAACTGTTTGTTGTGGCTGAGAGTGTACCTTGGTCGGTTCAGAGAATGTCGTTGTGTCTCCATTTCGTGTTCCATCTTGGGCAAGTGTGATCTCATTCCTTAGTTGTGTGATCTGACACTCCAAAGCATCAAACCTTGTCTCAAATTTCTGCTCCAACTTCTCCATAAAGGCAGTGGCACACGTTTCAACCACTTGTTGAATGAATTTCTTCAACTCATCATCAACAACAGGCTGTGGTGGGTTTGAGCGCTCAAATAGCAGTTTTTGCTTGCGTTTCTCGAAGCCATCATCATGACGTCTCTTTTTACCTCTAGTAGAACCTGAATGTGTGCTTTCAGAAGCCATGGGAGGTCAGAAATCATCTTCAGCATCATCATTCTCCATCGTCCCATCCGGTTCCTCTTGTTCCTCATGTATGGAAGTTGTCTCTACTCGTTCTGATACTTCCCATACATGTTTACTCCAATCATAACCTTTCCTGATTAATCCGTTCAAACAGTCAACTCTACAGTCTCTTGCATCAGTTCTAGCAAAGCGAATGTCGTCTAATATGTCCCCATTGCCGGTCCAAGAAATGTAAGGATACATGTCATCCTGAAAAATATCATATATAATCAAAACTTCTTCAATAGATATGAAAATGCTTCACAATCATTCATCTAATGTTAAATAGACTCACCTCTGATGTAATTGTCTTCTCTAGTCGCTTTATCTCATCATATGACACTTTTGCCGCTCCCTGCCAGTTAGAGCATCTTGGACCAGCTATGAACTCAGCAGTGAGTTTTGTTCCCAACAATTTTCCAACAGCCGGAATCGCTTCCATAGCCCAAATTTGCAATGCATATGAGAAGCCTTCTAATACATAGCTCTTTGGCGCCTTCAATATCTTTTTCCGGCTTTTGAAGACAGATTTGAGAAGGAGATCATAACTGACACGACCCCATGCATATGCTCTAAGCTTTGTCATATCCATGACCACTTTGATGTACTCAAGTGGGATCACAGCTTTGTCACCCCTCGCCAAAACCACACCCACAATCACACACAAATAGATCAACCTGAACCTGTCTACTCGTCTCCAGTCATCAACACCATCTATATAATCAGCCCAAATCTTTTCAAGGGTAATATTCTCTTGTCTCTTCAGCAACTTACTCCAAAAGCCACCATCATCTACCCATTTATCATAATCAATGCCTTTGGAAACCTCACAGTTGAGCCCAGTGACTGCATGGTATTCTTGCATAGAGAATCGTAGTGGCCTCCTCGCAAACTCAAACCATAACTCATGTCTTTTGTCGGTTTCCAGCTGCCTGACCAACATGNCCATTTTCATAGAAAACATATGTGGACCAATATTCAAATCGCTGAAACAAAAAATCAACCACCAAATTATCAGTTTTGAACATTAATTTTAATGTTAAAATTATAAATTTTGTAAGAAAATAAAATACTTACATGGGTTTCATAGACCACTCGTAAAACTGGTTCCACAAATCGTCAGACACATATGTCAATGGAGAATCATCAAATTTATCTGGGTCTATTGGATCATCTGTCAATTGTAGCTCTTTCCAACGTTTTGTTGTCCAGTTCTCACCAAAAGGACTTGCATATTTTGGAATTTTCACTCTGCTGCCTCGAAATGAAGTAGAAGGAGTCCACCAAGGAATTGGCTTTTGGGCTTTTGAAGAAGATGCTGGGTCTAAACCCGTTACGTTGGAGTGTTGTGATAATCCTTCCATTGGTTTACTTTGAGTGTCCATGTTCATATTAATATCTGAACTTTGACTAAAATTTAAGTCAAAAAAATTCTCTGCATCTTCTTGTTTGCCGTCATGAAACGTATAATCCTGATAACAAAATAAAATAAGTACACCAAATAATTATTAAAACAACTATGAAATAACAAAGTCATCATCATATAAACATACATCCATTTAATATAATACATAACAAAAATTCTTAATACATGTGTTCACCCTACAAAATACATTAACAACATTAACCTATTACAATTAACAACACCGTTTTAACCATATATTATACACTAACGTTTTTTGTTTCTTCCCTTTCTAACTGTTTGTTGTGGCTGAGAGTGTACCTTGGTCGGTTCAGAGAATGTCGTTGTGTCTCCATTTCGTGTTCCATCTTGGGCAAGTGTGATCTCATTCCTTAGTTGTGTGATCTGCCACTCCAAAGCATCAAACCTCGTCTCAAATTTCTGCTCCAACTTCTCCATAAAGGCAGTGGCACACGTTTCAACCACTTGTTGAATGAATTTCTTCAACTCATCATCAACAACAGGCTGTGGTGGGTTTGAGCGCTCAAATAGCAGTTTTTGCTTGCGTTTCTCGAAGCCATCATCATGACGTCTCTTTTTACCTCTAGTAGAACCTGAATGTGTGCTTTCAGAAGCCATGGGAGGTCGGAAATCATCTTCAGCATCATCATTCTCCATCGCCCCATCCGGTTCCTCTTGTTCCTCATGTATGGAAGTTGTCTCCACTCGTTCTGATACTTCCCATACATGTTTACTCCAATCATAACCTTTCCTGATTAATCCGTTCAAACAGTCAACTCTACAGTCTCTTACATCAGTTCTAGCAAAGCGAATGTCGTCTAATATGTCCCCATTGCCGGTCCAAGAAATGTAAGGATACATGTCATCCTGAAAAATATCATATATAATCAAAACTTCTTCAATAGATATGAAAATGCTTCACAATCATTCATCTAATGTTAAATAGACTCACCTCTGATGTAATTGTCTTCTCTAGTCGCTTTATCTCATCATATGACACTTTTGCCGCTCCCTGCCAGTTAGAGCATCTTGGACCAGCTATGAACTCAGCAGTGAGTTTTGTTCCCAACAATTTCCCAACAGCCGGAATCGCTTCCATAGCCCAAATCTGCAATGCATATGAGAAGCCTTCTAATACATAGCTCTTTGGCGCCTTCAATATCTTTTTCCGGCTTTTGAAGACAGATTTGAGAAGGAGATCATAACTGACACGACCCCATGCATATGCTCTAAACTTTGTCATATCCATGACCACTTTGATGTACTCAAGTGGGATCACAGCTTTGTCACCCCTCGCCAAAACCACACCCACAATCACACACAAATAGATCAACCTGAACCTGTCTACTCGTCTCCAGTCATCAACACCATCTATATAATCAGCCCAAATCTTTTCAAGGGTAATATTCTCTTGTCTCTTCAGCAACTTACTCCAAAAGCCACCATCATCTACCCATTTATCATAATCAATATCTTTAGAAACCTCACAATTGAGCCCAGTGACTGCATGGTATTCTTGCATAGAGAATCGTAGTGGCCTCCTCGCAAACTCAAACCATAACTCATGTCTTTTGTCGGTTTCCAGCTGCCTGACCAACATGCTGTGTATCATCCTTGCAGAATAATTTAACTTGTTGTCATGAAACGCCAAAATCTGAGAAAACACTGGATCCTTCTTCACTTCCTTATACTCATTTTCAAACCGAGACTCCAATTTATCTAAGATCGTTAGTCTGCAGTAGTTATTGATGTGTGATACTTCAGGCTCAGACCCAGGAACGAACAAACGTTTTGGGAGCTCTGAATCCATAACCTGCAAGAAAGAAAAAAAAAAATTAAATCCAGCTTTAACCAAACCATAAAATAGATAAAGCTTAGTAAGTGTAATTGCTTAAAGACAAACTGGACAGACACAATCAAAGTACAACAGTCAATAGCAAACAGGCAAAACCATAAATAATACTCACAACACCTCAAGTAGAATAAGAAGAAACCTGTTTAACACATAAACACGCCAAAACTATAAACCAGAACAAATCAAAACAAGAATCCAAAACATGAATAGAAGGCAAGAGAATCTAGCATCAAGACCAAAACAAACTAATTTTGTAATATAAAAAGTGTTATAATCAAAACGTCAAACATCTCTGCCTTTAAGATTTTCACCTTGCGATATCATATAGTGAATTAGCAGTCAAATTGCAACAATTGAGATGACAAATGGTTCCCACTTGTCACTGAAAACACTAATTCATCAATCATAAACAGACCAAAACCTTTGAACATTTGACTAAAAGCACACCCAATATTAACGAGGAGAAAAAAAAGAGAACAAAGAACCTTTCAACCTTTGAACGGAGAGATGCCGGAGAGCAATCAGACTGCAAAAACAGAGCGCCGGAGAGAGCCTGGACAGCGCCGGAGAGAGCCTGGACAGCGCCGGAGAGAGCCTGGACAGCGTCGGAGAGAGGCTTGAGTATCCCTCGACTAAGAACGGAGCTCGCCGCTGGAGAGAGCTTAGAGAGCGCTGGAGAGAGCTTAGAGAGCGCTGGAGAGAGGCAGGAGTTCCCCGCAGAAGAGAGGTTGGAAGCTCCCTAGACTAAGAACAGAGCTCGCCGGAGAGAGAACGACGCGCGGTGGAGAGAGGCCAGAGAGAGCACCGGAGAGAGGCCAAAGAAACCACCGGAGACAGGCCAGAGAGAGCACCGGAGATTCGTCGACCTTGTCTCGTACACGGCGGAATGAAGGAGAGCGACAGAGAGAGATGGATAGCACTCGCGTCGGAGACAGCTTGAGAGCGCCGGAGAGGAGTCGTGCCGGATGAGCCGTCACGCCGGAGAGCCGTCACGCCGGAGAACCGTTCACGCCGGAGAGCAGTCGAGAATCGCCCTTCCTCCTCTCGCGACTCGACGGCGAAAATAACAATGAGGGGGGAGGGAGGTTAGGGTTACTTAGGCTTTTTTTTTTTTTTTAATTAAAAAATCTTTTAATTATAAAGTTAATTTATTTAAATTAAAGTTAATTAAGTTAGGGTTAATTTCGTATTTAAAAAAAAAAAGATATAATCAGACAAAATACACAATTAAAGGTATATTGAGACAACTTAACTCCCAATATGTCTCAATTAGCCAAATTTCCCATTAATTAATTACACGTGCTTTTCAACACAAGTATGAAAAATACTGAAAGTTCATGAAGAAAACACGTTAAAACAATGTATACCAACCTAAAGTCTTTTGCGTGAGAAGGTATTTTAAGAAAGTAAGACAAACAAGTAGTTTGTAGAGTTGACTAGCTTATACACTATTTGATTTGACAGTAGTTTTTATTCGTTTACTCCATTATTGATATGGATATCCACCTGATTCTTCATTTAAAATCGGACTTCTTCTTTTGAATAGACTTTTCTGAGTTTCTCTGTATTTTACAAAATGCCAAACCAAAATAAAGTTCAAACATTCTTCCCACGTTTAGACATGTCGCAAAAAGTCATACAATCCCTACTTTGATGAATAACATCTTTATTATAGTCTTTATGGAATGCTCAAAACAAAATGATAACTTTGTGTATTTTTATATTCAATTCTAAAACAATAAAATTTGGTCAGTTTGTAGTTTTTTTCTTTTGTTATTTCACTACATTTGATATCTTCTTGTTTGGTGGCGCTGCAGAAAGAAAAACAATAAACGATTTTTTTTTTTTTTGAAAGAATGTTAAATTTATTCGGACAAAAAAAACATTTGTACAATGAAGTAGCTTCAGAGCTTAGTGTTTATAGCATAAAAGCATACAAAGGATTTCAAATGTGGTATTATCTTGTGGAAAACCAGAGACTCATTGCATCATGATAATTGTGAGTACTTCCCCGAAGAGAATAATCGATTTTCTCCAATTGTGAGTTTTTTTCTTTCTTTATTTATACTATACATACACATTATGTTTGATACTTACTACTACGAGTAACCAAAATAGAAAAAAGGATTCAAACAAGATATATTGGCTCTAAAGTTAAATAAAATGCATAGTTGAAAAGACCACAGCTTAGTAACTTTCCAAGTTCCAGGTTCTGTCTTAAGCCAAAGTCACCGCCTTAATTCTCTTGCATTGGTTCACTCCAAAAGGAGCATGATCACGAAGGTTCTTGATTTCATCACCGTGGTAACACAGATTAGGGTTTCCCCAAACACCAAGTCTTCTTCCCATCCTCTCATAGAACTTCTTAGAGAACTCCAGCTCTCCACTGATGTTATTTCCATTTACATAGAGCGCGTTGAGACAAGGCATTTTGGTTTCCATTTGAGGAAAGAGTTTGCCTACGAGGCTATTGTTGCTTAAACCTAAGAACCTCAGTTTCTTGAGCTCCAAGATTGACCATGGAATCTCTCCTTTTAACCCTGTGTTGGAGAGATCCAAAACCACCAAATTCTTCAGATTTCTCCACTCTATTCCTGTTAACCCTCCCTCTAGATGGTTATTGGACAAAACTAGTTCAACCAATGAACTCATCTCTTGAATCTCTTTGGTCAATCCACCTGAGAATCTGTTGTTCCTAAGATCCAAAAGAGTTAGATTCTTTAAAGACTGTACCTCTATAGGTAACTTTCCTTCCAAGTAATTGTTACTAACATCGAGTTTCAGCAATGAATTCAATCCTCCAACGCTTAAAGGCAACGGTCCAGAGAAGAAATTCCTGCTTAGATCCAATATCAATAATCCGGTTAAGCCATAGACCTCCGGTATTCTCCCTGTAAACCGGTTACCAGACACTACTAAGCGTCTCAGTCTTGTTAACTTGGCTAAATTCTCTGGCAATGAACCTGCTAACCGGTTTTCTAGCACCACTAGAGATTGAAGATTGGTGAGGTTAGTGATGAAAGAAGGGAGTTCACCAATCAGTCCCGGGTTTGATCTGATCTCAAGAGTCTCCAAGTTCTTAGAAAGATCCACCCACTTCTCGTCTGAAATTGAAGCAAGATATTGGTTTGGTGATGTGAAGCAGTTGAATATAGAGAGAGACTTGAGGTGTTTGAGCTCAAAGAGTTGTGGTCTGATCACTGGAATCTCAGTACACGCAAGAGAGTTGTCTCGCATAGACCCAAAGCTTAAAGCAGTGACATACCAAAGATCATCAAATAGATCACAAGTTACACCCTGCAGAGTTAACAACAAAGAATTGGATATTTCAGGAAGAAACTTATATATAATATAATTGAATTTTTATCTTACACAAAAAAAGGATGTGCATTGTTCTCTGAAACTGGAAATAATAACTAACTATTCCACTGCTGAAGTTGAGTATACACCAAAGTGGAACAGAGGAAGTTGGATTCCTAATTACTAAATAAAGAAAGTAAAACTCATTTTTCTATCTTCTAGCTTTAGATCACATAAATAGAACTTAACTTCAATTTTTAACCATATTCAAAAGTTCAATATATTTTATCATAACCTTGAGTGAACACAAAATGAGATCAAAGTAGAATGATGAGAGGAAAAACCTGGATAGGAGTCCAACCACAAGGGTCTGGAAAAAGGTAGGAGCCATTCCAAGAGTCACCAACAAACCCTTGAATTGTAAAGTAGAGAGCAGCTTTCTCTGTTTTCTCCATTGGACCTCCTTCACTTTCATCTGTTTCTGCGCTGCTCCAGTCCACCAACAAACACCACAAACTTAGTAAAACAAACAAATGTTGCTTCTTTGTGAATCTAAGCATCTTTCACTGAGGCTGTGATGATACAAGCGAAGATGAGGATAGAAAAAGTGTTGTGTGGATCTTATCTCTGTATTGGAATTATTCCACTTGTTGAAGCAAATGTTGGAAGATGAAAACAAAGCTATCACCACAATGTGTTTATGGGACCCTTTTGAGAACCATGAATGTTGGTTGATATTGTACACAAGATTTTTCCAAAAAAACAACCCTTAATAGTATTTTTTTTTCTCACCAAGAGAGATTAGTTTGAGACAAAAAATGTCATGAGAATTTAGTCAAAAAAATATGTCATGAGAAAAAGGTTTAGAGGTTCCTCCTCTGCTTTCCATCTTTGTTTCTCTTTAGGGTTTGTTAAGAGGAAATGCCAAGAAGTAGTGATCCAAGAAAGAACAAGAGAGTAAAAGCCAAATCTGTTTCTAACTTATGATTACATAAAAACACAGCTGTATGTGTTATATAGACATATGTAAGCACCTCAGCAGTCTACAACATGACAAAACTGAATTTATGGGGGTTAAATCCAAATAACCGACTAAGCATTTGCAATTTTTCAAAATGTTCAAAATAGGTTTATGGTTTGCTTAGTAGTTAATACTATAGAGTATGAGCATATTGGAGTAAGTTGTAAAGTTATAGGGTATATAGCCAGAGGTTTAGACAAGGACTAAGCATTAGCAATAAAGATTTATAAAACAAAACCTTCAAAAGCAAGGCACAGTTAACAAAGCAGAGAAAAAAAAATCACAAACAATAATGGTAATGAAAATGATAAGAAGAGAGAAGGTGGAGTGA
>MU109528.1:0-15580 GCA_012274485.2 Sinapis alba | reverse complement strand
GGTTGTTGAGTACATGCTTGATCACGATTTTCATGTTTGGAGTATGAGAAGGAGCAAAGCTAATTTTTTCCGTTTAGTAAACGTGGTTTCGAGTTTGGTCTGGGTTGCGAAGTTGGTCGAAGTTATGAGAAGTTGGACCAAACCGGTTTGCTCTACGGTTTTCGTTGCGGTGTTCTTGTTTATGGTTTTGTTTCCGGAGATTATATTACCCTCTTTGTTTCTCTACGCGGCTGCTGTTGGCGTTTGGCGTTTCAGAAAGCGACCTAGGCATCCGCCACACATGGACGCGCGTATCTCCCACGCGGAAACCGTGTTTCCCGACGAGCTTGACGAAGAGTTCGATACGTTTCCAACGAGCAGAGGGTTTGAAGTTGTGAGAATGAGGTACGATCGTGTCAGGAGCATCGCAGGGAGGATTCAGACGGTGGTTGGTGACATGGCGAGTCAGGGAGAGAGAGCACAGGCGTTGCTGAGCTGGCGTGATCCTCGTGCGACGTTTATATTCTTGGTGTTCTGTTTAGTCTCTGCGGTTGGGTTCTACGTCGTGCCGGTTAAGTTAACCGTGGCTGTTTCCGGTTTGTACTATCTTAGACCGCCTCGGTTCAGGAGGAAGCTTCCGTCGCGTGGGCTTAGCTTCTTTAGGCGGTTGCCGTCTAGAGCCGATAGCTTGCTTTAGATCTTTGTTGTTGAAAACATGTCGTCGTTAAGTTATTACTAGTAGTGATTTTAGCTTTCGGTAGGCTTCTTGGTTCAATGGATTTGTTTTGGTTAAGTTAACCGGTGTAGGTACTGTACCAAACAAGTTGTGTTAATGATTAGGAGGATGCTTTGTTGTTTCATTGCAAAAGCTTGCTAACTGCTTGTAGTTTTTCTCTTTGGTCCCCGTGAATGACTTTGTTTGCTCTCTGTGACATAAAAAATAAACACAACTCAAAGCACCCTCTTGATTTGTTAAGGATATGCTAACATAACTTCATACTGTTACAAAAAAAAAAAAAATCATCTCAATGGTCATTCGTCAGCCAAATGATAAACTTTTGTAATGGTTGAAATATTTTTTTATGTTAATTACCTATATTCTTCTTAAACTAAATTTTATTGACGATAAAATTATTCCAAAAATAACTTTGTTAAACTGTGTCTATTTTACATAAAAAAATGTTTCTAGTTCTTGTTCTAACTTATTTTGTTAAGGTACTAGTATGAACATATCAACTTTTGAAATTTGAAAATATGAACTAATCCTCAATTTTCTAAATAATCATGCAAAAAACACAGAAAAAACTAGTCTCGAGGTAAAAACTGAATGAAATATATATATTTTTTTGGCAAGAATGAAATATATTCAAATTTTGTATATTAGTAAATTTATCAGAAATATAAAGTGTTGTTAATCATATAAACAAATATTAAGGTATAATTTTCAAAATATTAGAAACTATAAGGGTATTATTAAAAATTGGAGAGACTGTGTTTAGATAATCAAGAACAGATCTTTTGATAATGTTGAGCAGACCGCATGACATCGTGTTTCTCCTTGTAGGTTTCTTTCATCAATAAATCAACCCATCACGAGCTCGGAGGAGCCGCCGGTGAGGAAATTCTGGAAGATTAGATCGGCGAATTGGGCTCGCCTTTCCACGGAGATCGCCGGTTTAGAGTTTCGTCCTGGCATTTATGGATTCGCTGTGAATTTCGAGATGACGGAACCTATGTGGTCACACGATCAACCTTCTCCTCGTTCTCCGATACCATCTCCAGAACCTTTGGCTAGTTCCCATCGCCAAAGGTCAGAACTTTCTTATTATAGAAACTTTTCTGTTTTTGAAAGCTAAATTATAGAAACTTGGAACGACTTTTGTTCTTGTTAAAGAGATCAAACGTTAGATCAGCTAACTAGAACCGTTTAAGAGATCGAGTTATGTTTTAAAAAGACAACTTTGTAGGCTATAGATGAATCTTAATTAGTTTCAGCTAGTAGAGCAGCGGTATCTAATTATTTTAGCTTCTAATATGGTTTGAGTGTGTGCTTGTTCAGGTGTAGGAGCGTCTTCAAGTTACTGGTACAGAGAGAGATTTCACCTAAAACGAAGTTTGTGCCAAAGAAACGATGGGGAGTTAACCGATGCGGTGCTGATTCTTCTTGCGGAACTAGTAGCGAACCAGTGAGCGAGCTGGGACATAATCTTATTTCATGGTACCTTACTTCCAATGTTTCCTCAAGCTTCCTTTGTTACGGAACTATCTTCTGTGAATGTAGATTATTTTCCTTGTATGTAGGGTCGAGGCAGAGTCATTGCAGCATTTATCTGCGAAGTACTGTCCTCTTGTGCCTCCTCCAAGGTCAACTATTGCAGCAGCTTTTAGTTCTGATGGAACAACTCTTGCTTCTACACAGTAAGTATTTATTATAAGTTGTTTTTGTTGTACTATAAATCGTTTCATGAGATTTACTTTGTTTTTTTTTATATCATGTAGTGGTGACCACACTGTAAAAATTATTGATTGTGAGACAGGAAAGTGCTTAAAAGTTCTAAGCGGCCATAGGAGAACACCCTGGGTGGTGAGTTAGAGAATGCTATCCTTTCTCTCTTCTGGTCATTGATTTCTCATGGTTACCATAACTATCTCTAGACTCCTTAATCTCGTCTCATGTAGTGGAATTGGGTGGCTATATTGTCACTGCCTCATTGGTAAAGTAGATTGGATGATAGGTGCTAACTTTGTTTTTATTTTTGTTAAGGTGTAGCATGTTAGGCAATGATTTAAACGTTAGCTCACTGCTTATGTTGTTGAGTTTTCTGCAGGTCAGATTCCACCCAAGCCACTCGGAAATAGTTGCTAGTGGAAGTTTAGATCATGAGGTGCGCTTATGGAATGCTAAAACTTCGGGGTGTATTAGATTTCATGATTTCTGTAAGTGCTATGCATTTATTATATTTTGTTATTTTTCCTCTTCTGCTTTTTTCCCTCATTTCGTCCTCTTCTTCTTTGCCCAAAACAGATAAACCTATTGCTTCTATAGCTTTCCACGCTGAAGGAGATTTACTCGCTGTTGCATCTGGTCATAAGGTATCGTATTGCTTTTTAAATATCACATGAAGCGCGCCGCATATCCTTTCAGAATAATATTTGATTAATGCGTTTTCTTTGTAGTTGCACATATGGCAATACGATAAGATAGGGGAGGACTCATCGCCAGCAATAGTGTTGAAGACAAGGCGTTCCCTGAGAGCTGTACACTTTCATCCACATGGGGTCCCTCTTCTTTTGACAGCAGAGGTGAGCTATATATTGAGAAATGGTTTTTTTGTTTGGCTACTTTTTGGGCTTACCCTTATCAACTACAAATGGTAGGTGACTGACATTGATTCATCAGACTCCGCAATGACTAGAGCAACATCTCCAGGTTATCTGCGATATCCGCCCCCTGCTATTTTCTTCACCAACACGCAGAGTGGCAGTCGTACTAGTACGGCAGCTGAACTGCCACTTGTGCCATTACCTTACTTGGTTTTGCCTTCATATTCTGCTGATGATCCAAGAATCCAACACTCAACTGGTACTACTGGTACAAGGAATGCACAATCAAGGTTTCAGAGTAATCAAAGTTCCAGCAGAACAATGTCTCCTCCTATTCTACCCTTGTCTATGTCTGGTGATGTTGCGGGTTCCCTTCTATGTCTGGTGATGTTGCGGGTTCCCTTCATGTCCATGGATGTGGATGAAGCTCAACCTACTGGAAGAAATAGAATTCCCAGTCAGGTCTTAAGTCAATCAGACTCACCTGAGTTTGGACAATTACAGCATCTAGTTCACCTCAGAGACAGAGTTTCGTGGGAGCTACCTTTTCTACAAGGGTGGTTGATGGCTCAGAGCCAGGCTGGTGCTAACCCAGGGGTTCTTTCTACTGGTAGTAATAGTCATGCCAGCTCAACTCCTCATACAGGTTCTTCAGCACCTCATTCATCCACAGCCAGTCTAGAGGCTGCAGTAGCGTCATTAGAAATTCCTGGTGGTGTTAACTTATACGGGGTGTCTGCAAGAGGTGACTCCCGGGACCACCGAGTTTCACAGTCCCGCTTCGCAGGATCTGGTTTAGCAGAAGGTATTTCCTCTCGTAACACTCAACACCAAGGAACTGATGCTCAACCTGTGGTAAACAGAATCCCCTCTGAACTGGCTTCTTCAATTGCTGCTGCAGAGTTGCCTTGTACTGTTAAACTGAGAGTGTGGTCACATGACATCAAAGACCCATGTGCTATACTCAAGTCTGACAAATGTCGATTGACAATACATCATGCTGTTCTTTGCAGGTAAATTTTCTCCTTAAACATCGTTGTGCTACTCTTAGATGGTGGTGATGCTAAATAATATTTACCTTTTTAGTGAAATGGGAGCCCATTTCTCGCCATGTGGGAGATATTTAGCAGCCTGTGTTGCGTGTGTTATTCCTCATACTGAGACGGATCCTGGTTTGCAGACTCTGGTCCAACAAGATTCAGGGTCCCCTACTCGACATCCTGTCACAGCACATCAAGTCATGTATGAACTTCGTGTGTATTCTCTTGAAAAAGAAACGTAAGCGTTACTTCCACCTCACATTTCTCAACTTTTAAAAAATGACATATAACAGATCACTTATGAGAGAGAGTCTCATCTATGTATATACAGATTTGGTTCAGTACTTGTGTCAAGGGCAATTAGGGCTGCACATTGCTTGACCTCTATCCAGGTAAGCTAACTTTAGGGAATACTTAAAAATTATGTAGGTCCATGAGATTCTCATCACTAATCAATAGGGTAGAGCTGCTCACTGTTTAGTATGATTGTGATGAAATTTTCCGTGCAGTTCTCACCAAACTCCGAGCACATATTGCTTGCATATGGTCGGCGTCATGGTTCTCTTTTGAAGAGCATTGTGAGTGATGGAGAAACAACATCACATTTTTTCACAGTGTTGGAGGTAAACGTTTATGCTTCTGTAGTTTTGGATTTCTAGGTTCAGAAAATTAAACTTTTTGTAGTTGTTATAGTGATTTGCACCTTTTTTTATCTTCCACTATAGATTTACAGAGTTTCAGATATGGAACTGGTGAGAGTACTACCTAGCTCAGAGGATGAAGTTAATGTTGCTTGCTTTCATCCTTCTCCTGGAGGAGGTCTTGTTTATGGAACAAAGGTAAGTGATTACAATAATGTGCAACTCTTCTCGTGGCCTCAAGTATACATCTAATAAGACTTCCTAAAATACTTTCCCAGGAGGGGAAGCTAAGGATCTTCCGGTACAACACAGCTGTTGCGTCCAACCTCACTGCACCAAACAGCTCACCTGAGAAGAACCTGGCCGAGGTAGAGTTACTGAGAAGGTTGATCTTCTTGAAATAATCAAAGTTGAAAAAGAGTTTGAAGAGATAATCTTTTAGAGCTAACAATATGATTGTTTCAATTTCCATCCTTGAAAAAAATATGAACAAACAGGTGCAGACTTATGCATTAGAATGCTAGGCAGAGAAGAATTCAGGTCTCAACCGTTATAAATCTTGCATCGTGGGCTTATTCATCTTCCTCAGTTCTTCTGGGTGTGCGATTATAAATCTGAGCAAGCTTTTTTCCGTCCACAAGCTGGGTGTTATCTTTTTATACCGTGGAAGGTCGCAACGTTGGATGGCCTTGTCAGTTTGCTACTCAAGTTTGGAGCAGGTTTCTTAGTCCGTTATTTGAAAAGACTGCAGAAAAGGGTTCAAAAAAAGTTTGGTTGTGTTGTTTTAGCTTTGTAACTAAGTTTGTAACCACGTTTCTTACTTTGTAAGTTCATCTTTACTTGTTTGACTTTCTTCTCTTACCCCCAAAAGATGTTATGACTGCAGAAAAGTGTTCAAAGAGATGCATGCAAATGCGCAATCAATCAAAACCGCTGCCACAGGATGTTCATTACTCTTACAAGTAGTACACAAGTTCGAAGATTCCTTCAAAAGTAAACGTATCCAAAACTGTATAACTCGCTTTTCAACTTGGCGGACTCCATTTTCCGGCGACAAACTCCTTGTAGAACCTGGACCTCTTCGATACAATGTAGAAGACTAATAAACCAACAAAAACAAGAGAAGAAAGATAAGTTCACGCAAACAAATCTGAGAAAACAGAGTTCAACATGATAATACAGAAACAAACCTGGGATCTCAGGGATGACCAAGTTAGGTTCTTTCAACACGTCATGCAATGTTCTTCGCTCGTTCACTTTAACCATACCAGACGAACCCTTTCCTCCTTTCACTTTTGCCCCAATTCATAAAATATGTGTGAGCATTTGGAGCGATTGACAATATATAATCATGAGTTTAAGATTCTTACGGTTGTAGGGTGTTTTAGTTGAGCTTGTGTCCTCATCTCCAGTGGTTTCGGCTTGAGAACCTTTTGTCCCTTCTAGAAGATACTGGAGAACTCTACTCCTAGACAATGGAGTTCCCGAACTCGCCTAGAGAAAAGAAGCAAAGTGAGGAGTTTCAGTAACTTTTCAACGTATCTAAAGCCATTTTAACTTAGATCTTTGGGTGGCGTAGGAGGAATTGGTTACCTCGTAGTAAAGCTCGATACCTTCACGCGTGTAATCATGGTTTTTATCCCACGGCAGCGGTGGGCTGTCATCTGAAAACATGTTCAGAGCGCTAAGGAGGGACAAGAAACTGATCTGAACAAAACTAACCAGTGGAAGTTATCGAAATGAGTTATTGAAAAAAAGGATATCATATCAAGATGTGTTGAAAACATGTCTGTTTCACAGAAGTCCTCAACAAAGTCACTTGTCATGGCCTCTGCGTAGAGAAGCAGTACAGGCCAATGTAAGATGTTGTTCTGATCTAACACTGGCTTCTTCAGACCCGTGAGTTCCCGGTACATTGCTTTGCCAACCTTAACTCCTCTGTTTTCAAAAGCAGAGAGACAAGCCTGCAGCGAAACCCAATGGGGAAACTGAATAAAAAATCTAAGCTTTATATCGCCACCGACCATGTAGATGAGGTGATTCATTAGTCAAACCTTAGCTTCCACTACAGCCCTTGAGACTTGAGCCTCATGTTCTTCTTTCTCTTGCTTCTTCAAAGTAACCACTTTTAAAAGCTTCTTCATATCCTCATTACTCGGGTCGTTCTTAATTCCCTTCTCGCAATAAGACATTGCTTCGCTCAGCAAGTCCAGTGCCATTGA
Organism: Sinapis alba; assembly: GCA_012274485.2. Lineage (NCBI taxonomy): Eukaryota > Viridiplantae > Streptophyta > Magnoliopsida > Brassicales > Brassicaceae > Sinapis > Sinapis alba. The sequence continues at coordinate 8,374 of MU109528.1, read as the reverse complement.
CGCCTTTGCAGCTCGATAAACAGCCTTTCAAAGCAATGAAACCCATCACGAAAACTATCAACAACGAAACCAAGGAGAGTTAAAGGAAGTGCCTTTATACCTTAACGTTATCAGGGCATAGCCTGATTGCTTCCTCAGCATCTGTAAGAGCACGACGATAGTTTCCTAATAGAAGATTCACATGAGCTCGATTCGAGAACAAGATTGAAGTCTCTGAGTTACTTAGAACTCCCTGGTTAATGGCTTTCGTGTAGTTCTCTATTGCTTCTGAGTAATGCTTCTTCCCTTTCCTCACACACTCGTTTCCTTGTTCCTATGTTTGAACAAGACGTTTAAGCATCAGATTGATAGATAGATAGATAGATGGTTCAGAACAAAGGAAAAAGGAGAGGACTTTACTTTGAATTCGATGGCGGCGGATTCTTTGAGAGCAGAGATAGCTTCGAGGTCAGCTTTTTCGTTCTCCGTCATCGGTTCTGACCCAGCTTCCATCCATAACGCCATTGATTCGCAGCAGAGAGATTGAGCTCGATTAACCTAGATGAAGAAGACAGAACCAGAAGAAGAAGACGGAAGCTTCGAGTTCTTTGGAGGGAGGAGACAGACCGGTGAAATACTATCTCCAACCGAAAACCTGTTCAATCCTAGTGTTCCGGTTCGGAAGTAATAGCGTTCATGGGCTTAAATTGTGTGTTAGGAGCCTGAGGAGTAATTGAGCATTACGAGGCCCAAAATAATCAAACTAAGGCATCTGTCCGAATCGTATAAATAGTATTTTAATGTTGGGATATATGATTTTAATAACTTTTAGGTAAAGAAGAACTCTCTACCGCCGATGAAACTGAAGAAATGGGCCCTGCAATGGGCCTAATTTAAACCTATCGTTAACCGAAAACCGGTTCAATCCTAGTGTTCCGGTTCGCCCGAAATAGCTTTCACGGGCTTAAATTGTGTGTTAGGAGGCCTGAGTAATTGAGCATTACGGGGCCCAAACTAACGCATCTGTTCAAAGAATTCTTCACCCTCTTCGAGAACCTAATTTAGGGTTTATTCTCTCTCTCTCTCTAATTGCTTGAATCAATCATGGAGAGTAATAAGATGATTTGCAATAGCTGCGACAACGAATCATTCGAAGAAGAAGATGGTTTCTTCTACTGCCTTCAATGCGGCGTCCGAGCGGACGATATAATCGCAACCGCCTTCGACGACGAGGACTTAGCCGGAGACGGTCGCGGCGGAACGTATTCACAGCTCAACACTCGCCGTATAGCAACACAACCAACACAACCTTCACATCCCTCCGAGGAAACGAATCGTTACTCCCAATTTCGCTCTCAGCTCAAATCCGCAAGCAAGATCTCTCAACCTAACGGCAACGGCGACCTAGGAGGGCCAACGGAACCGGAGGATTTTGGAGGAGTGGCGGCTTTGAGTTACGAGGATTGTTACCAACAGACGAGAGAGAGATACGCCAATGGTCTTATAATGATGATAACTTATCAGTGCGATGCGTTGGTTGAGAAGTTCAATGTGACGCCGTTAATTATTGGTCTTGTGGCACCTATCTGCTTACGTTTCTTGGCTCTCTCTGGTGCCTTTGATCAAGATTGGGCTGATAATGCTATTCGTGATTCCGAGCTTCAGTCTCAAGGTAGCATTATACTTCTTTTTGAAAAAATTAAAATATATTATTCCTTATGTTTCTAAAAAACGTATGTTTTAGAGTTTTTAAGCTTATTGAAAAACATATAAATTTTAGTTTCAAGATACATTATTTTTTTGTAACTAGGAGTACTTATTTTAATCTAACATATTTTTTTTTTTAAGTTTACAATTTATTATTAATTAATGCATTAAAAATATATAAAAATTTCTAAAACATAAATCTTTTTGGAATATTAGTGTTCTTTATTTCATAACTTGATGTTGGGTTCTTTTAATTTCAATTTGTAGAGACAAATGGAGAAGTAAGAGAGGTTAAGAAGCGGCGTAGTAACAGAGACAAAGACGGTTCAGAACATCGTAGCTTTGATGGTAAAAGAGCAGTAATGATATGGCTAAGTCAGCTTAAGAAGTCTTTACCATTGTCAAGCTCTCTGGCTATATCTTTCCTTGCTTGTCACAAAGCTGGAGCACCGGTTCTACCTACGGATATAGTGAGGTGGGCACGGGAAGGAAAGCTCCCTTACCAATCATGTTTTCTCAAGATTCAAGAACAGATGGGAGAGCGAACAGCTGCGTGTCCTGTGGGAGCTAGCGTCATGTTTAGCCCCGATGAGATTGTTTCTGCTCAGAACTTAGAAGCACAAGCCGCCTCCATTGCTGATGTTATCGGTTTGGTTTTGCCTCCTGTGAATTTCCACGGCATTGCTTTAAACTATCTGAGGCGTTTGTCTGTTCCAGAGGATAAGGTTATTGATCTTGTGCGTCTCTGGGCAATGCCTTCGGAGATATACCTGTCTAAAAGCGAGCACAGGCTTCCCACTCGCGTCTGTGTCATGTCTATTCTTATTGTAGCGATAAGGATGCTTTATAACATCAATGGTTTCGGTATGTGGGAACAGAGTTTGGTTGAGGAGTCTAGTGATGATGATGGAGAGTTAATGCAAGTCAAGAAAGCAAGTGAGTTTGACACTGAAAAGCTTATGAAGACCCTTGAAAAGAAATATAACGAGCTCGATGCTGAAACCGCCGCTGATTTTGAAAATGATCTTTGTTCATATTTATCGCACGGGAAAAACGAGATCTTTACTGGATTAGAAGCAGCATCAGCTGATGACACATACAGAACCGTTGGTAAGCTGTGGAATAGTTACCAGAAGGAAGAAGAGGAATCTGAGACTCCATCCAAGAGGGGAAGAGACACTCCTTGTAGTAATAATGCAAGGTCAATGGATTCATCACCAGATGATGATAATCAAGAAGATAATGGATCCAAGGAGAGAGCGATAAGCAGACTAATGGCAGACATGGGAGAGAACTTTTTCGTCTACATACCGCCACGAGTGAAAGTAAAGAGGCAAGGGTATATTCAATATGTGAGGAAGAAAGATGATGGAGCATTAGTATACGCGGTTCACGCTGATTACTACATTCTTTTGCGTGCTTGCGCTAGAGTCGCTGAGATTGATGCCAGGAATATGCATAGAGGTGTGTTGAGCTTTGAGAGAAGATTAGCTTGGATTGAGAAAAGGATTGATCATGTTTTGCATCTTACTCCAACATCTGCTTCTATGAAATGTAAGCACTGTGAGTATAGTAACGCTGATTCAGAGGATCAAGATGACGATATGGTTTAAGTCTTGCTGAGGAATATTCGATTCAGAGGAATGTTCTGTCGGTTTTCCAATACCTTTGTATGATGACACAATAGCCATTGGTACCGTCAGAGCCACGGAACAGGGGATCTCTGTTGTCTGTGCAGCTGGTAACAACGGTCTTGTCCACAGCTCGGTTGCAAGCACAGCCCCTTGGGTCTCAACCATTGGCGCAGGCGATTAACCCGGGATTGGGTTACGACATTAAACCGGTGGATTACATCACTTACCTCTGCACTGTTGGCTTCTCAAAGATTGATTGATTATTGTTATTCTAAGCATAAGCTGTATTTCATTTTTCAGGATTTTGTAAATAAAACTACATGTGTTTCTAATTTTCTATCATATAGTGAGCCATAAGCACTAATGTATTGTATACCCTTTCTTCGTTTAATTCTCTATGCTTAATATTTACCCTTGGTTCCTTTAATTTTCTTGTCTAACCAGTACGACAAATTCAAAACTACCTATTAAACTACGTCGTTTTGTGTTTGCTAAGCCATTAGTTTACTCTACTAAATAACATTAGTTACAAACGACTCTCACTTTGTGAAAATGGAAATAATGATATTTTGTCAAATGTTTCACATTGTTTGTTCATGTCAACAGCTGATGGCAGCTCAGATTGCCGTTGAACCACTTTCTCAGTACAATTAATTTATTATGTTTGCAACTGTAACTAATTAACATGGGATTAAACGACCTAAGTGGTTAACAAACTATTAACAATTTGCATCTTGATTTTTAAGTGTGGATCGGTGTGGTTTATTGACCACGTCTCTTTTTTATATAATTGTTTGTCTAAGAAAAAAAAAAAATATATATATATGTATTATATATATATATATATGAAAAGTCAATCATTAAATTCCGAGATCCAAAATGATTTATACAAATTTAGCATAGAAAAGATTGTTTGTGCTATTAAAAGAAAAAAAAAAGTTCTAGAGTAAACGTTATATGTAAATAATATGGCAAGTGGGAACAAGTATGAGTTGTTGTTGAAGGTCATGCTCAGCCACTTCGTCTATGTATATTATATATGCTTTATGTATATAAAACAATTATCATTTAAACGTTGTCTCTCATATATACTACCAAATCACAAATTCGATTGGTTTTTCACTATCATTTATTAATTAAAAAAACAAACTCCATGTGCTTGTATTCCCACTCTTCAATCAATTTGTCACCATAACCTGACTTGACCACGTACCTCTAGATCTACTGTAACGCTCCGACCGCCCACAGCTAATGGGCCACCCACGCCCGCTCTCTCGGCCCGTGGGCTCCATCCCGTTCCAGCGGCCGGTCCGTTAATTTTCCAAGGCTCGAAATCATTGTTTACTAACCCTGCAATCACCACATGACCTTTTCCCGTGCTTTTGGCCTCACTCACACGGTATCGCGAATCACTTTCCGATAGGTCACCCATCCTTAGACTACTCCAGCTCAAGCACGCTTAACTTTGGAGTTCTAAACTGATGTGCTCCCGAAAAGGTAAGTGCATTTTGATGACATAGGTAGCCAAATCAATTCTCTTAAGCCTTTTCATATATCACAACTCGGGATGTTACAATTCATCCCCTCTCAAAGAACGCAACGCCCTCGTTGCGCCCCACGACAGGTCTCAAGACGCCTCTCGGGTCAGAACCGAGATGGCTAACCAGCTCTGATACCACTTGTAACGTCCCGACCGCCCACAGCTAATGGGCCACCCACGCCCGCTCTCTCGGCCCGTGGGCCCCATCCCGTTCCAGCGGCCGGTCCGTTAATTTTCCAAGGCTCGAAATCATTGTTTACTAACCCTGCAATCACCACATGACCTTTTCCCGTGCTTTTGGCCTCACTCACACGGTATCGCGAATCACTTCCCGATAGGTCACCCATCCTTAGACTACTCCAGCTCAAGCACGCTTAACTTTGGAGTTCTAAACTGATGTGCTCCCGAAAAGGTAAGTGCACTTTGATGACATAGGTAGCCAAATCAATTCTCTTAAGCCTTTTCATATATCACAACTCGGGATGTCTACATTTCTCTTGTCTTTTCCATTTCATATATACACAAAAAAAAAACCGATAAAACAGTTTATGATGTAATTACTTTCAATGGAGACTTGATCGTTAAATATTGTCTCCGGTGGTATCGTTTGAATCCTAGTTAATACTTAATAGGTAATACAGTCATGAACTCATGTAACCATTTACGTTGGAGCATAGTATGTAATAGTTCCCATTAGTACAATTTGTATACTGTATACCATTTATTTTGTGCCAATATAGTCAAAATACTCATGAAAAAAGTAGTCACGTCGTGAAATGCTTTTCGACAATTATAACGCCACTAATCGAGGAGATCAATTGCTCATACACAATCATGCTTACTTAAAATTAGTTTTAATTATCCACATCCTTTTGTTCCTCCCGCGTATTAAGCTAAACTTTCATAATTGTGTTCCCCTAATATTTAACTGAAAAAACAATTCCCCTAGTACAGTAAACAACGATCTATATATAAAAAAATTGAATATGAATTACAATACAAAATATTTTATAATAAATGAAACGCCAAAAAACTCGGATTCAGATTTGTGTTTTTCTTATTCTTTATTGTTATGGCCACCTTGACTCTTCTCTGCCTATAAAACCCTCTTTACATACACACACTTGTGATCAGATTTTCTCAAAGATCCAAAGCACTTCTTCTCAAACATGGACCGATCCATCTTTCTTTCTCTAGCACTAGCCTCACTCTTGCTCGGAGTCGCCTCAGCTCGTGACTGGAACATCTTGAACCAACTCAAAGCACTCGGTTCGTCGTCGTCACCAAGCCAAAACGGTATTGTTTCATCAAAGCTCTCAACCAACCTGAAACGTTACTGCGAAAGCTGGAGGTTCAACGTGGAAGTACACAACATCAGAAACTTCGATGTGGTGCCTCAGGAGTGCGTGTCTCACGTCCAGAACTACATGACGTCATCTCAGTACGAGGATGACGTGGAGAGAGCCGTTGATGAGGTCATCCTTCATTTCGGGAGCATGTGTTGTAGCAAGAACAAGTGTGATGGCATGGACGCTTGGATCTTTGATATCGATGACACGCTTCTCTCTACCATTCCTTACCACAAGAGCAATGGCTTCTTCGGGTAAATCTAATACTATTAGCTCTCTGGTTTAACCGGTTTAGGATAACCGGGGTTTAATTTTGTTCGATTGATCTTTGTTTTTTCTCTAATGATTATGGAATTGAAAACAGAGGAGAGAAATTGAACTCTACTAAGTTTGAGGATTGGATAAGGAAGAGGAAAGCACCAGCAGTGCCACACATGGTGAAGTTGTACCACGAGATCAGAGAAAGAGGCATCAAGATCTTCTTGATCTCTTCCCGGAAAGAGTATCTCAGATCTGCCACCGTTGACAACCTCATCCAAGCCGGTTACTATGGCTGGTCCAACCTCATCCTCAGGTACAATTAAACCGGAGACTGAAAACAAATTCTATTCCATTCTTACATTATCTAAACCGAAAAAAACAAAGAAACCAATACAATAAGCAGTGAGTAGTTTCATAATTCATATATACATAGAATAAAACTCTATAGATTAATAATGATAGAATTATACTCTATAAATTAATAATGATAGAACTATGCTATTTTATAATAATATTTTATTAATCTATTGAGTTATTATTTTACAAAAAAAAACATTTTTAGATTTGTATATTTTTGATATATGTTGTGTAAAAGTAAGAAAATACTTGATTTTATAGTAATATTTAATTAAATATTCTAGATAAAATTGTATATTGTTTTATTCGATTATTTGGTGCATACAAAATAATTATCATAAACCATAGATATATTTTAAGTGTAAAATAACAAAATAACATTAAAATATTTAGAAAAACTAAAGAGAATTCATTATGAAAAAATTTAAAACAAAGTATACAATATTTGTTTATATTTATATAAACTTTATATACAGTGTATAGTGTATGAAAAGCAGTTCAAGTGTTAAAAAGAAAAATTCTACTCTAGAGGACTAGTGACATACAATAAACACCACAGAAGCTAAGGTTGTCCATTCAATAACACCTTCATTAAGTTCTCAATATAATGACTCCAGTTGAGCTAAAAACCGTATTTACACACCGCTCTAGTTATTTATTCTGGTTTGCTCGAACCAGATTAAACAAACAAACCAATGTACTAAAAGCAGAAAACAAATGCAGGGGGCTAGAAGATGAGCAAAAGGAAGTTAAACAATACAAGTCAGAGAAGAGGACATGGCTAACGAGTCTTGGTTACAGAGTTTGGGGAGTGATGGCAGACCAATGGAGCAGCTTTGCAGGTTGTCCTCTTCCCAAGAGAACCTTCAAGCTCCCTAACTCCATCTACTATGTCGCCTGATCAAAACACAACAAAAAACTTTGGTTTTAGCTTTCACTGTACAAGAAGAAGAATCAATAAATAAGAGAGAACAGTTTTGATTCTGATTCTTACTTTTTTTTTTGTCTTTACTTTTTCGTGTTACATTATATATGGATAACAAATGTCTTTTTTCAGTATGAGCAAATATACTACAGAGATAAATCAAATCAAAACCAGACACAATCAAGTAAAGCGTTGAACAAGTGCAGCACCATTATTTATCTCTGCTCAAAGCTTTCTCCAGCCTTGCCTCAAATGGTGTTGAATGCCAATTCACGCTTTTATCCTGCATTGTCCACAAAAACATGTCATTCTCAAAGAAATAAAAAGGAACTGTTGATATTGCACTCGTGTTGGTTTTGAAACCGGTTTATGCGTACCTCTCTGTACTTGCTGGTTGTGTTTGGTATTCCCTTGAATGAAGATGCAGAGCCGCTATCTACTGCCTTTGAGTGATTACCCCAGTAACCACCAACTGTGCCTATAATAGGTGTTTCATCATGACTCTTTCTCGGTGACTTCCTTGGCGTAGATGCAGCCGAGAACTGTTTGATCTCCTCCGATGTCAATGCACATAGTACAGGTCTATCGTCATGGCTGTTTATAACCCGTTTTGAGTAGCTTG
>MU109519.1:2754-15650 GCA_012274485.2 Sinapis alba | reverse complement strand
TGTACTTATAGGCTGATATGATCAGGCTTATCTGTACTGAATGGAAGGATTTAACTCAAAGGACCATGGACAATCCGGACTGGTCCCATCAGTACATCAAAAATGACCCATATGTACTGATAGGCTAATACGATCAGCCATCCGTCCTGCGAGGAAGGACCAAGGACTGTCCAGACTTGTCCATCAGGCCATGAAAAATTGACCCATACATCCTAAAAGGCTGATATGATCAGCCTTATCCATACTGAATGGAAGGATTTAACTCAACGGACCATGGACTTTCTGGACTGGTCCCATCAGTACAAGAACAATGACCCATACATACGGAAATGCTGATACAATCAGCCATCCGTACTGCCTGGAAGGACAAAGGACTGTCCAGACTGATCCATCAGGCCATGAAAAATCGACACATACGTACTGATAGGCCGATATGATCGGCCTTATATATGTACTGTATGGTAGGATTTAGCTTAACGGACCATGGATTGTCCGGACTGGTCCCATCAGTACATGAAAAATGACCCATACATACTGATAGGCTGATACGATCAGCCATCCGTACTGCCTGGAAGGAACAAAGACTGTCCAGACTGGTCCATCAGGCCTTGAAAATCGACCCATACGTACTAATAGGCTGATATGATCAGCCTTATCCATACTGAATGGAAGGATTTAACTCAAAGGACCATGGACTGTCCGGACAAGTCCCATCACTACATAAAAAATGACCTATACGTACTGATAGGCTGATACGACCAGCCATCCATACTGCCTGGAAGGACCAAGAACTATCCAGACTGGTCCATCAGGCCATGAAATATCAACTCATACGTACTGATAGGCTGATATGATAAGCCTTATCTGTACTGAATAGAAGGATTTAACTCAACAGACCATGGACTGTCTAGACTGGTCCCATCAGTACATGAAAAATAACCCATACGTACTGATAGACTGATACTAACAGCCATCTGTACTGCCTGGATGGACCAAAGGCTGTCAAGGCTGGTCCTTCAGACAATGAAAATCGACACATATGTACCGATAGGCTGATATTATCAGCCTTAACCATACTGAATGGAAGGATTTAACACAACAGACCATGGACTGTCCGGACTGGTCCCATCAGTACATGAAAAATGACCCATATGTACTGATAGGGTGATATGATCATCCATCCGTACTGCCTGGAAGGAACAAAGACTGTCCAGACTCGTCCATCAGGCCATGAAAAATAAACCCATACGTATTGATAGGATGATATAATCAGCATTATCCGTACTGAATGGAAGGATTTAACTCAAAGGACCATGGACTGTCCTGACTGGCCCCATCAGTACATGAACAATGACCCATACGTACTGATAGACTGATATAATCAGGCTTATCCGTACTAAATGGAAGGATTTAACTCAAAGAACCATGGACTGTCTGGACTAGTTCCATCAGTACATAAAAAATGACCCATACGTACTGCTAGGCTGATACGACCAGCCGTCCATACTGCCTGGAAGGACCAAGGACTGTCCAGACTGGTCCCATCAGTACAAGAAAAATTACCCATACATACTGATAGGCTGATACGATCAACCATCCGTCCTGCCTGGAAGGACCAAGGACTGTCCAGACTGGTCCATCAAACCATGAAAAATCGACCCATACAAACTGATAGGCTGATATGATCAGCCTTATCTGTAGTGAATAGAAGGATTTAACTCAACTGACCATGTACTATCTAGACTGTTCCAATCAGTACATGAAAAATAACCCATACGTACTGATAGACTGATACTATCAGCATCTGTACTGCCTGGATGGACCAAGGGCTGTCAAGACTGGTCCATCAGACCATGAAAATTCACACATATGTACCGATAGGATGATATAATCAGCCTTATCCGTACTGAATGGAAGGATTTAACTCAAAGGACCATGGACTGTCCTGACTGGCCCCATCAGTCCATGAACAATAACCCATACGTACTGATAGGCTGATACGATCAGCCATCCGTACTGCCTGGAAGGAACAAACACTGTCTAGACTGGTCCATCAGGCCATGAAAAATTGACCCATACGTACTGACAGACTGATATGATCAGGCTTATCCGTACTGAATGGAAGGATTTAACTCAAAGGACCATGGACTATCCGGACTAGTCCCATCAGTACATAAAAAATGACCCATACGTACTGCTAGGCTGATACGACCTGCCATCCGTACTGCCTGGAAGGAAAAAACACTATCTAGACTGGTCCATCAGGCCATGAAAAATTGACCCATACGTACGGATAGGCTGATAAAATCAGCCTTATATGTACTGAATGGAAGGATTTAACTTAACGGACAATGGACTGTCCAGATTGGTCCCATCAGTACAAGAAAAACTACCCATAGAAACTGATAGGCTGATACGACCAGCCATCCATACTGCCTGGAAGGACCAAGGACTGTCAAGACTGGTCCATCACGCCATGAAAAATTGGCCCATACGTACTGATAGGCTGATATGATCAGCCTTATATGTACTTAATGGAAGGATTTAACTTAACGGACAATGTACTGTCCGGACTGGTCCAATCAGTATAAGAAAAATGACCCATACGTACTGATAGGCTGATACGATCAGCCATCCGTACTGCCTGTAAGGAACAAGCACTGTCTAGACTAGTCCATCAGCCCATGAAAAATTGACCCATACGTACTGATAGACTGATATGATCAGGCTTATCTGTACTGAATGGAAGGATTTAACTCAAAGAATCATGGACTGTCTGGACTAGTCCCATCAGTAGATAAACATGACCCATACGTACTGCTAGGCTGATACGACTAGCCATCCATACTGTCTGGAAGGACCAAGGACTGTCCAGACTGTCCAGACTGGTCCATCAGGCAATGAAAAATTGACCCATATGTACGGATAGGCTGATAAGATCAGCCTTATATGTACTGAATGAAAGGATTTAACTTAACGGACCATGGACTGTCCGGACTGGTCCCATCAGTACAAGAAAAATTACCCTTACATACTGATAGGCTGATACGATCAGCCATCCGTCCTGCCTGGAAGGACCAAGGACTGTCCAGACTGGTCCATCAGTCCATGAAAAATCGACCCATACGTACTGATAGGCTGATATGATCAGCCTTATCTGTAGTGAATAGAAGGATTTAACTCAACAGACCATGGACTGTCTAGACTGGTCCCATCAATGCATGAAAAATGACCCATACGTACTATATGCTGATACGATCAGCCATCCGTACTGCCTGGAAGGAACAAAGACTGTCCAGACTAGTCCATCAGGCCTTGAAAAATCCACCCATACGTACTGATAGGCTGATAAGATCAGCCTTATCCATACTGAATGGAAGGATTTAACTCAAAGGACCATGGACTGTTCAGACTAGTCCCATCAGTACATAAAAATGACCCATACGTACTGCTAGGCTGATACGACCAGCCGTCCATACTGCCTGGAAGGACCAAGGACTGTCCAGAGTGGTCCATCAGGCCATGAAAAATTGACCCATACGTACGGATAGGCTGATATGATCAGCCTTATATGTACTGAATGGAATGATTTAACTTAACGGACCATGGACTGTCCGGACTGGTCCCATCAGTACAAGAAAAATTACCCATACATACTGATAGGCTGATACGATCAGCCATCCGTCCTGCATGGCAGGACAAAGGACTGTCCAGACTGGTCCATTAGGCCATGAAAAATCGACCCATACGTACTGGTAGGCTGATATGATCAGCCTTATCCATACTGAATGAAAGGCTTTAACTCAAAGGACCATGGACTATCCTGACTGGCCCCATCAGTACATGAACAATGACCCATATGTACTAATACGCTGATACGATCAGCCATCCGTACTGCCTGGAAGGACCAAGGACTGTCCAGACTGGTCCATCAGGTCATGAAAAATCGACCCATACGTACTGATAGGCTGATATGATCAGCCTTATATGTACTGAATGGAATGATTTAACTTAACGGACCATGGACTGTCCGGACTGGTCCCATCAGTACAAGAAAAATTACCCATACATACTGATAGGCTGATACGATCAGCCATCCGTCCTGCATGGCAGGACCAAGGACTGTCCAGACTGGTCCATTAGGCCATGAAAAATCGACCCATACGTAATGGTAGGCTGATATGATCAGCCTTATCCATACTGAATGAAAGGATTTAACTCAAAGGACCGTGGACTATCCTGACTGGCCCCATCAGTACATGAACAGTGACCCATACGTACTAATACGCTGATACGATCAGCCATCCGTACTGCCTGGAAGGACCAAGGACTGTCCAGACTGGTCCATCAGGCCATGAAAAATCGACCCATACGTACTGATAGGCTGATATGATCAACCTTATCCATACTGAATGGAAGGATTTAACTCAAAGGACCATGGACTGTCCGGACTAGTCCAATCAGTACATAAAAAATGACCCATAAGTACTGATAGGCTGATACGACCAGCCATCCATACTGCCTGGAAGGACCAAGGACTGTCCAGACTGGTCCATCACGCCATGAAAAATTGACCCATACGTACTGATAGGCTGATATGATCAGCCTTATATGTACTAAATGGAAGGATTTAACTTAACGGACCATGGACTGTCCGGACTGGTCCCATAAGTACAAGAAAAATGACCCATACGTAATGATAGGGTTATACGATCAGCCATCCGTACTGCCTGGAAGGAACAAACACCGTCTAGACTGGTCCATCAGGCCATGAAAAATTGACCCATACGTACTGATAGACTGATATGATAAGGCTTATCCGTACTAAATGGAAGGATTTAACTCAAAGAACCATGGACTGTCTGGACTAGTCCCATCAGTACATAAAAAATGACACATACGTACTGCTAGGCTGATACGACCAGCCGTCCATACTGCCTGGAAGGACCAATGACTGTCCAGACTGGTCCCATCAGTACAAGAAAAATTACCCATACATACTGATAGGCTGATACGATCAACCATCCGTCCTGCCTGGAAGGACCAAGGACTGTCCAGACTGGTCCATCAGGCCATGAAAAATCGACCCATACGTACTGATAGGCTGATATGATCAGCCTTATCTGTAGTGAATAGAAGGATTTAACTCAACAGACCATGGACTATCTAGACTGTTCCAATCAGTACATGAAAAATAACCCATACGTACTGATAGACTGATACTATCAGCATCTGTACTGCCTGGATGGACCAAGGGCTGTCAAGACTGGTCCATCAGACCATGAAAATTCACACATATGTACCGATAGGCTAATATGATCAGCCTTAACCAAACTGAATGGAAGGATTTAACTCAACGGACCATGGACTGTCTGGACTGGTCCCATCCATACATGAAAAATGACCCATACGTACAGATAGGGTGATATGATCAGCCATCCGTACTGCCTGGAAGGAACAAAGACTGTCCAGACTGGTCCATCAGGCCATGAAAAATCGACCCATACGTATTGATAGGATGATATAATCAGCCTTATCCGTACTGAATGGAAGGATTTAACTAAAAGGACCATGGACTGTCCTGACTGGCCCCATCAGTACATGAACAATAACCCATACGTACTTATAGGCTGATACGATCAGCCATCCGTACTGCCTGGAAGGAACAAACACTGTCTAGACTGGTCCATCAGGCCATGAAAAATTGACCCATACGTACTGACAAACTGATATGATCAGGCTTATCCGTACTGAATGGAAGGATTTAACTCAAAGGACCATGGACTGTCCGGACTAGTCCCATCAGTACATAAAAAATGACCCATACGTACTGCTAGGCTGATACGACCTGCCATCCGTACTGACTGGAAGGAACAAACACTATCTAGACTGGTCCATCAGGCCATGAAAAATTGACCCATACGTACGGATAGGCTGATAAGATCAGCCTTATATGTACTGAATGGAAGGATTTAATTTAACGGACCATGGACTGTCCAGATTGGTCCCATCAGTACAAGAAAAATTACCCATACAAACTGATAGGCTGATACGACCAGCCATCCATACTGCCTGGAAGGACCAAGGACTGTCAAGACTGGTCCATCACGCCATGAAAAATTGGCCCATACGTACTGATAGGCTGATATGATCACCCTTATATGTACTTAATGGAAGGATTTAACTTAACGGACAATGGACTGTCCGGACTGGTCCAATCAGTACAAGAAAAATGACCCATACATACTGATAGGCTGATACGATCAGCCATCCGTACTGCCTGTAAGGAACAAGCACTGTCTAGACTAGTCCATCAGCCCATGGAAAATTGACCCATACGTACTGATAGACTGATATGATCAAGCTTATCTGTACTGAATGGATGGATTTAACTCAAAGAGCCATGGACTGTCTGGACTAGTCCCATCAGTACATAAACATGACCCATACGTACTGCTAGGCTGATACGACTAGCCATCCATACTGTCTGGAAGGACCAAGGACTGTCCAGACTGGTCCATCACGCCATGAAAAATTGACCCATACGTACTAATAGGCTTATATGTACTGAATGGAAGGATTTAACTTAACGGACCATGGACTGTCCCGACTGGTCCCATCAGTACAAGAAAAATGACTCATATGTACTGATAGGCTGATACGATCAGCAATCCGTACTGCCTGGATGGACCAGGAACTGTCCAGACTAGTCCATTAACCCATGAAAAATCGACCCATACGTACTGGTAGGCTGATATGATCAGCCTTAACTGTACTGAATAGAAGGATTTAACTCAATGGACCATGGACTATACGTACTGGTCCCATCAGTACATAAAAAATGACCCATATGTACTGATAGGATGATACGATCAGCCATTTGTCCTGCCTGGAAGGACCAAGGACTGTCCAGACTGGTCCATCAGGCCATGAAAAATCGACCCATACGTACTGATAGGCTGATAAGATCAGCCTTATCTGTACTGAATGGAAAGATTTAACTCAACGGACCATGGACTGTCTAGAATGGTCCATCAATGCATGAAAAATGACCCATACGTACAATAGGCTGATACGATCAGCCATCTGTACTGCCTGGAAGGAACAACGACTGTCCAGACTAGTCCATCAGGCCTTGAAAAATCGACCCATACGTACTGATAGGCTGATATGATCAGCCTTATTCATACTGAATGGAAGGAAATAACTCAAAGGACCATGGACTGTCCGGACTAGTCCCATAAATACATAAAAAATGACCCATACGTACTGCTAGGCTGATACGACCAGCCATCCATACTGCCTCGAAGGACCAAGGACTGTCCAGACTGGTCCATCACGCCATGAAATATTGACCCATACGTACTGATAGGCTGATATGATCAGCCTTATATGTAGTAAATGGAAGGATTTAACTTAACGGGCCATGGACTGTCCGGACTGGTCCCATCAGTACAAGAAAAATTACCCATACATACTGATAGGCTGATACGATCAGCCATCCGTCCTGCCTGGAAGGACCAAGAACCGTCCAGACTGGTCCATCAGGCCATGAAAAATAGACCCATACATACTGATAGGCTGATATGATCAGCCTTATCCATACTGAATGGAAGGATTTAACTCAAAGGACCATGGACTGTCCGGACTAGTCCCATCAGTACAAAAAAAAAGACCCATACGTACTGATAGGCTGATACGACCAGCCATCTATACTGCCTGGAAGGACCAAGGACTGTCTAGACTGGTCCATCACGCCATGAAAAATTGACCGATACGTACTGATAGGCTGATATGATATGCCTTATATGTACTTAATGGAAAGATTTAACTTAACGGACCATGGACTGTCCGGACTGGTCCCATCAGTACAAGAAAGATGACCCATACGTACTGATAGGCTGATACGATCAGCCATTCGTACTGCCTGGAAGCAACAAACACTGTCTAGACTGGTCCATCAGGCCATGAAAAATTGACCCATACGTACTGACAGGCTGATATGATCAGGCTTATCCATACTGCCTGGAAGGACCAAGGACTATCCAGACTGGTTCATCAGGCCATGAAATATTGACTCATACGTACTGATAGGCTGATATGATCAGCCTTATCCACACTGAATAGAAGGATTTAACTCAAAGGACTATGGACTGTCCGGACTACTCCCATCAGTACATAAAAATTGACCCATACGTACTGATAGGCTGATACGACCAGCCATCCATACTGCCTGGAAGGACCAAGGACTGTCCAGACTGGTCCATCACGCCATGAAAAATTGACCCATACGTACTGATAGGCTTATATGTACTGAATGGAAGGATTTAACTTAACGGACCATGGACTGTCCGGACTGGTCCCATCAGTACAAGAAAAATGACTCATATGTACTGATAGGCTGATACGATCAGCCATCCGTACTGCCTGGAAGGAACAAACACTGTCCAGACTGGTCCATTAGGCCATGAAAAATTGACCCATACCTACTGATAGACTGATATGATCAGGCTTATCCGTACTGAATGGAAGGATTTAACTCAAAGGACCATGGACTGTCTGGACTAGTCCCATCAATACATGAAAAATGACCCATACGTACTGATAGGCTGATACGACCAGCCATCCATACTTCCTGAAAGGACCAAGGACTTTCCAGACTGGTCCATCAGGCCACGAAAAATCGACCCATACGTATTGATAGGATGATATGATCATCCTTATCCGTACTGAATAGAAGGATTTAACTCAACGGACCATGGACTCTCTAGAATGGTCCCATCAGTACATGAAAAATAACCCATACGTACTGATAGGCTGATTCTATCAGCCATCCGTACTGCCTGGTTGGACCAAGGCTGTTAAGACTGCAGACCATGAAAATCGACAAATATGTACTGAAAGGCTGATATGATAAGCCTTAACCGTACTTGTAAGACCCGATACCTGGTCCAATGGACCCAACTAGGACCCGCGGCCTTACCTAACTAATCAAGTAAGTTTGTTCATTTTTAGGGTCCAATATTTTTCTAAGTTATTTCCATCCATATGAGGTTCAACCAATTCGATTCCAAAGCCTAATCAGATGAGAGAAATTGTATCTTTATTAATAAGAAACATGTGATCCAATACATAGGTTCAGTTGCACAATAGACTATCATAAGTTCATACTATCTATACTATCCCATAACCCACACATCCATCCACAGTTCAGGTCTTCATGGTTCCTTGGCCTTGCCACGGTCCGGGTCTGATCCTGTAAGAAACACCGCCACATGATATATGTATAAGTACAATCCGATACCCTAGCAGTCAAATCTACATTGCATGGTTCGGTTCCCTATTCTATGTTCCATAACCTATCCATTCTGTTGACAAGGCACTCGGCCCGATCCAGGACATCCCTCAGGAAACCCTGAACACCCATTCAACATACGGCCTGACTGATCTAATGCGGTCCAACCCCTTGTCCACACCAGACCACAATCGACCATGGTTGATTTCCAAATCTGACCTATCCAAATAAATTCCCAAAAACTAAATAAAACTCATGACAATTCCTAATAAATCCCAAGTAAGATGAATCCATAATCAGAATCTAAAGAACCAGCCTCGATCCTACTGATCTCGACCCTATTCAGCCTAACCGGCCATAACTGACCATCCTCAAATCAATTAGGTAAAACCTAATAAAATACATGATAATTCATGATAAATCCATACTAAGAGGAATCCATGGTCGGAATTCAATGAATCCCACCGGAGCTAATAGAATCCGACCAAGACCAGTCCGACCAAAGGCCAAGGACTATGTTCCTGGACCGGCCAAAGCCTTGGTCCAGTCACACCGAGATTGGAACACCAATCCCACAGAGAATATAGATGAAGAGAAGTTGATCAGTAAATAGATGGGAAGAGATGGGTCTGGATTCCCCAATCCGACCACAGCCCATACGGCATCACACCGCAGCCATGGCAAGATGGTTCGGTTCATCCCACTCACCTTGGGCGTACGCTCTGGAGTGCTCAAGCCCTTCTCCAAATCTTTATCCTTGCCTCTAGAAGCCATCCTCAATCGATCTCCACTTCACACAAGCCAACTCCTGATCGAAATCCACCACCAATACCCATGCGGCCAAGCCTCTCTCTCTCTCTCTCTCTCTCTCTCTCTCTTTGTTTCTCTCTGTCTCGATTTGGGCAGAGTTTTCCTTAGGGAAATTGTGTCAACTATGGACCCCAAGGGTCTGTATTTAAAGAGTGAAATCGACCCCCAACTGCCTGGGAGAACAGGCATGACTTGTTGGCCGAATGGGTGCAACTTGTTCCATTCGCACCCCTTCGTCCCAACTGCCTCCAACCGCCCAAGACCCCCTTATCCTGTTCGAGTGAGAGCCTCCTGGTCCAGTCCTCTGCCTCGCCTAGTTGCCCCCTGACCATAACCATGTCGGACCTTGCTTGGCCGACCGGACCGGTCCCGTAACCGCCCAAGACCCGAGCCCCTCGACCAAGACCCGAACACTCCACCGAGCTGGGGTGAGCTGGTTGCTAGCTGCCCGAGCTGAGTGAGCTAGTGGTCCATGTACCGGAGCTGACCTAAGGTAAGGTGAGCTACACTGATCTGCACCAAGCTTGATCTAGCTGATCGAGCTTCTTCCATGTCTTGTCCAGCTATTTTAAAACCCATCCAGCTCTTCCTTCCTTGTCTCCATCCCATTCCGGTTAAGTCTCAGCCTACTGATGCACTTAACCATCCATCCCAGCCATGATACGCTTGTCTTTGGGTCATGTGACCTGACTGGTGCGTTTCCTCGTACCATGGCTGTGCCCGAGGGCCTTATCCCGAATCAGGGACATGACAAGTCTCCCCCACTTGAGATGGATTCGTCCTCGAATCCAACCCTAGACTTGTCTCCTTGGAAAACTGACCATACCATTCTCGGAAGTCAGCCTTCATTCTTGCCTCCGTCTCCCAAGTAACTTGTTCTTGCCCATTACACTCCCAAACAACCTTGACCATCTGTATGGTCTTTCTCCTCATGGCTTTTTCCATCCTATCCACAATCTGAACCGGCCTTATCTCTAAGGTGAGGTTTGTGCCTAGATCAGATGGAAGCTCTGGGACAACTATGTCTTGATCTGAAAGACATTTCCTCAGCTGCGAGACATGGAACACATTGTGGAATGCATCCATTTCAGTTGGTAGGTTCAGCTTGTAAGCCACGGCACCAACCCTCTCTATGATCCGGAATGGACCCAAGTACCTTGGATCCAGCTTCCTCCGGCCAGATACCCTCTTCCTACCCTTAAAGGTAATCATCTTCAAGTAGACCATGTCACCTACCCCAAACTCCACATGCTTTCTTCTCCTATCCGCATAAGACTTATGGCGGTCCTTTGCCTCCTTCATCATATCCCTTATAAACTTGATCTTCTCTGTGGTCTATTCCACAATCTCAGGTCCTATCATGCTGCGCTCCCCCACTTGGGTCCAGCATAATGGTTTCCTGCATGGTCACCCATATAAAGCCTCATAGGGGGACATCCCAATGCAAGTGTGAAAGCTGTTGTTGTAAGCAAACTCCACTAAAGGCAGATGCCTCTCCCAAGAATCTCCCCAGTCCAAGACACATGCCCTAAGCATGTCTTCCAACGTTTGGATGGTTCTTTCCGACTGACCATCCGTTTGTGGATGATAAGATGTACTCATGTTCACTCTTGTTCCCAAGGCTTTTTAAAAAGCCTTCTAGAAGTAAGAAGCAAACCGAGGATCTCTATCCGAAACAATGCTAGCCAGCACTCCATGCAGACGTACTATCTCATCCATATAAACCCATACCAAGGGTTCCACACCATCAGTCTTCTTGATTGGTATGAAATGAGCTGATTTGGTTAAACGATCCACCACCACCCAGACTGAATCCTTCCTGTTTCTGGTCGTGGGAAATCCAGACACAAAATCCATGGTGATATGGTCCCACTTCCATTCTGGAATGGGTAGGTTCTGAAGTAACCCACTGGGTACTTGGTGCTCAGCCTTCACAAGTTGACAAGTAGGGCACTTAGCCACCCATTCGGCCACATCAGTCTTCATTCGGACCCAATGGTAATACCACTTGATGTCCTTGTACATCTTGTTCAAGCCAGGATGCACAGAGAACTTAGACTTATGAGACTGACCCATAATCTCCTCCTTAAATGCTCTCACATTTGGAACACTGATCCTACCATGGACCAAGATTGTTCCATCCTGTGCAACCTGGTACTCCGTCTTATCATTCTGAGCAACCTTCTGAAGGTTCTCATCCAAGCCTTGTGCTCGCCTAATCCTGGTCAGCAAGTCGGCCTGGTTCACTGCCTCTAAACCCAATGGTTCGTCCTCGCTTACCAAGGTGTTCAAATGTAATGACCGGACCATACTTTCCAGTACATCTGCATCCTTCTCAGCTGACACTTCAGCTCTTCTTCTACTCAGGGAATCAGCCACTAGATTTGCCTTACCAGGATGGTAAGCAATCTCAAGATCATAATCGGCCACAAACTCCATCCATCTTCTTTGCCTCAAATTCAACTCAGGCTGAGTGAATATATACTTGAGACTCTTGTGGTCGGTTAAGATCTAAACCTTGGCTCCATACAGATAGGATCGCCATATCTTGAGAGCAAACACTACTGCGGCCATTTCCAGGTCGTGGGTTGGGTAGTTACCCTCATGCTTCTTCAATTGCCTAGATGCGTAGGCAATGACCTTACCGTGTTGAGTCAATACACATCCCAACCCAGTGATGGATGCATCCGTGTATACCACATACGGTTGATCAGCCTCTGGCAGAACCAGGATAGGTGCATTTGTCAACATATCCTTCAAGGCAGAGAAACACTTCTCACACTCATCCGAC